>CM029494.1:19981793-20134293 GCA_017140595.1 Eucalyptus curtisii
AACTTTCTATAATTGGGTTTATTGAACTCACGTGATTTAGTTTCTTTTTTGGCGAACTCACAAAACATGGGAATGTGAACCATGCCAAGATCCAGTCACAACCTAGGGGAATCAATGAAAGATTTTTTTTCTATGATTTAATCATTAAGTGGCTCATATTGGAGTTAGATACTAGACAAAAAAAAAGAAGAAAAAAACAAAATCAAGGTACCACAGCTCTTTCTCTCTCTTTCACATAGCTCCCTATGCTTGGCATCGAAGGCTATCGCCAAGCATTCACGACAATTGGATTAAGGTCGATTCAAGATGGCAGCGCTTTGGGCTAGGATTTAACACTTGGGTGTACTAGATATATCTATATAGATCATTTCTAAGTATTTTTAATTAAGTGAGTTCGATAAACCCAATTATATAGACTTACATTTGAAAGATGATTTTCGAACTAAAGACACGACTCTTAAACCCAATTTCCACACATGATTTAGTTTCTTTTTTAGCATGATTTAAGAGTCGTGTCTTTATGTACCCAAATAACTTCCCATGTAGCATGACGATCTTACGGCCAAAGGATAGCCACAAAAGTTTTCTTTCTCCAGCACAGGTGTGTGGAAATTGCCAAGCAAAACAGAGTTCTTTCTCCCTCTCATAGAAAATGTGTGGTGTAGGGTTCGCCGTTTGTTTTCCAAGCTAACAGTAAGGTTAGCCAATCATTTCCGATGTCCATATCGACCGTAATATAATGACTTCTATAAGCAATATACTTAGACAACCTACGTAACTTGAAAGGATTCAATGTAATGTTATAAGCACATCACTCAGAAACATCAACGTCTCGTGCTAAAAGATCATGCACGGTATATCTTTTTTATTTAGAAACGTACCTAGTTTACACCCATATTCAAGCACAATCCAGTGATAGATAGATATTCAACGTCAGGTTTCCTTGAATGGTAGACCAAACAAACTAAAGACACTACTCTTAAATCACGCTAAAAAGAAGAAAAAAGAAAGGAAAATTGCAATGCAACCACACCAATAAAAACCAAGCTTGATATACGGGCACCAGTTACTCCAATTAATCTCAATCATCAAGGATAAACCTCAATGAGAGATCTAAAACCCGCCAAAGGAGTAATCTTATAGTCACTAAAACCAGCTTCACGAAAGAGCTTCGCCCATTCCTTTTCGTTCCTCTCCTTACCTGTGAGACACCCCATTAGCATCATGTCATAGAAGAGCTTCGTGGTATGGAATTCCTCCAGTTCATCTCCTATCACTATCTCTACTATCATCACTTTTCCCATCTTGCCAGTGCTCGTGATCGCTTCCTTACACCGCTTCAATATTTTCACGCTCTCTTCGTCGCTCCAGTCGTGTAATATCCACTGCATAATTAATCATTCATAAATACATACCGAGTAATTCTAATTAGCATAGTAGTGACAGGATATCACTTTTATTGACTGTACTATTCAAAATTGAATAACTAGAAACAACAATTATGGCAGAAGGAAATCATATCCAAGCACCAATAAAAAAAAAAAAATACTTAGCACAATAATTTATATAAGCTAATTATATTGTCCAACCAGTCATAAACCTATTATACGAATACCAATTTAGTTTTATATTTTTCAATCAAATTTAATCCTAAACTTTTCCATGAAATTTCAATATATTCCTTCCGACCAATTTCTGCTAGAAATCATTGACATGATTGTGTGTTACGTAGGACAGTTGGTGATGACTAGACCACCACATTAGTGAGTTTCGAATTTCCGTTGGAAATCATTGACTTGATGGTGTGTTACGTAGGACAGTCGGTGATGATTGGTCTGCCACATAAGTGAGTTTTGACAATTGGAAGGATTATATTAGTATTTCACATAAATGTTTAGGATTAAATTGATAAAATTGAAATAAAACTAAATTAGCATCTGTGCAATAATTGATTGAATAATTTTCTCCATGTGTGTATATATATATATTTATTAATTTATTTATTTTCTACCAAATAAAATCTCTCCGACCTTGAGCAAAATGGCGTCCGCCGGAGGTATAGCCTCAAACATGTCACCACCTACATACGTCAAATTCCTCGTCCCGTCCATGCCGGCCACCACGTGCACCAGGTCGAGTACTGTCCACTCCATCTCCGGGAAAGCCTTTGCCAGCTCCCTCGCCAGCCCTCCGATGCCTCCCGCCACGTCGACCACCGTCCTCAGCCCCTCAAACAGCCGCCTACCACACTTGTCCATTATAAGCCTCGCCATCATCGGCCCATCACTCGCCATCCCCTCGTTGAGGCACCGGTTGAGCTTCTCGTCCTGGCTCGCGTACTCCCACAAGCCCTTCCCATGCTTCATGTCGAAGGGTGTCCGCAACGACGATGGGCCAACCTCGCTGTCGCTCTTGAGCCACTCGCTCAAGCAGTAAAATGGTTCCACTAATAATGAGTTGAGCATGACCATTGCGATCGGCGACATGTCCCATGGTTGGCCCTTCACGATGACACGTGAAGCTGGAGTGAGAGAATACTCAAACCCGAGTTCGTCGGCCATGTCTTCTGATATTTTGTTGTTTCCAGGGGCGAGCTTCTGGCAGGAGAGGAAGCCGGTGTGCACGAGGACGGCCACGAGGCGGCCAAGGAAGGCTGCCTTGGAGGCCGGGACAGACAACGCCGTGGCAAGGTCAGGGAGGGTCATGGGGTGGCCGCAGCGGTGGAGGGTGTCGGGGATGCCGAGCTCGATGGCGCATTTGAGGGACATGGAGGAGATGAAGTTGAAAGTGTGGGTCCATACGTGAGCGTAAGCTCGGAAGATCTCGCTCTCGCTCATCTCTCCGCTATTAGCCGCGTCCATTGTTGTTAGGAGGGACAAGGACTTATCGTGCTTAATGAGATGGTTTGATAAGCATAATAACTTGAACTCCTTATATAATGCGAACCATATTGTACGAACTGAACGTAACGTGAGGGACTCGACGAAAGCAGGATATGACGTGTACTTTCTTCAATTTTAAGAGTAAAGCTAGCGACAAAGGATAGGTTTTACACAATATTCATTTTAATGAGTAACATGATGGGTTGTAATCGAGTTTTTAAATAAACTGTTTCTATCAAATACCGAATAAGAATTTGTCATGCTACTTAGCCATACTCTGTTCTTTCTAATCCACTCTCGATACGTTAATACATCAGCTGAGCAATCTTTGGAAAACTTGACGGAGTATTTTCATTGTCTCTGCCCGCCATCACTCTTTAATGCCAACCATTGAGGAAAGCTTCGAACAAAATAATGGGTAATTGAAGCGAGATAGCTAGTGCTGCTGGAAGTGGACATAAATTTTAGTCAATCAAAGTGACGAAAGATGGGAACCTTAAATGAACCCAAGGTAACCCTGGGGCCACCATGAAAGACTTTTTTCTAAAATTTGAAGTTAGATACCGGACAACAAAAGCCCAGTTCATTGTAGGAAGACATATCACGTTCTTCACATCCGACATATTTGGAAATTACTTGCATGATAATAGTACGATAAATACAAAGTTAGATATGCAGCGCTCTCAATGCTGTGTCTATGCCCTTGTGATGGAGTATTACCACTCATCAAAAGGAGTTGCCGGCTTAAAGGTAAAATCAAGCGGAATAGGTACACTTTGCCCGGGTCATGTCATCACGGGGTCGGAGCTTCGAGCAAAATGTGGTTGGAGTCACCCCGAATGATACATCGCAAAAATTAAAGTGAAAGTGACAACCCACATGATTCACATTTTATAAATTGAAGGGATCAAATTCGTTGATAACGATAGAAATTTGACCATCGACAAAATGTTTACAATGCATTTTTGCATTTCGTATTAAGCAGACACTTGAATATAGTTTTAGGATTGCATTACTATTCACGTTTCTCCATGTTGGAGTTTGTTGGAGTTTATCTCACATCGGCTGTGAAATGGATTAATGGTCAGTTTATAAGTGTGAGAAAAAAAATCCCACCCTTTGAGCTAGTTTTTAAGCGAGGGAGATTCAAGACCATTCAACATCAAAGCCTAAGTTAATAATAAGCTTGAACCCAATAGTCACACGAGAGATACAGATTGTTGCGACTCCAATCCAAAGACGGAAGTGTGAGGGGGAGAAATACATGTTGTTTGGTCTTCGACATAGAGCTAGATATGTGAGGGGGAGATTGTTGGAAGATTGTTGGAGTTTATCCACATCAGTTATGGAATGGGTTGATGATCGCTCTATAAGTGTGAGAGAAAGTTTTACTTTTTGAACCAGTTTTTGGGACAAGAGGCCCAAGACTACCAAACAGAGTCGTATCCATTCAAATTATATGACATTAGTATCTTATAATGAAACTAATTATTGCGCCAAATTTAAGTGAAGCTAATAATATTCTTTAATGTTCTAATGCCCATCAATATATTATTTAAAGCTTGTATTGATAAATGTTAGAATATTTATTGTCGCGACCAAATTTTTCGGAGGGTGAATCACCTAGGATTTGGCTAATGGATTGTTAAGCCTAGACTTAACTCGGGCTCTCCCAAGCCCATACCAATTCGCGACTTAATGTTCAAGTTTTTAACATGCAAATGATTTTCAATTTGGAGTCGCCACTAATCTATTTTTGGTGGGTCGATTAGAAACCCAAGTAAAATAATGGGAGGATTATTTTACTTCTACGAACGAGAGACTTTGGGTACGGGGACTTGGTTACATTAGACTTTTCTAATGCCCTTTCGGTACCATTCTTTTTATTTTGAAAAATGTTTGGCAAGCAGTTTGGATTGATTTTAAATTTATTTCCCTAACATGTGAGGTGATCATGCGGGTGCGCAATCCACCAATTTAACGCCCAGATAAACAATGAATAAAATGCAAAACTTACCTCGAAGCAACGAAAGTATCTGCAATGTTAAATTAGAATCCACATCAACAACCCTAGATATGATTTCTAATTAACACGCAATTTATTTTTTTGTTTCTGCTTGATTAATGAAAATCATGCAATATGCAATGCAAAATTAACTAAATGGTCTAATTCTAATGACATGCAATTTGTAATTAAATTGACCTAGCAAAAATACTAAATGGCATGCATTTCATGAATCTAATCCTAATGACATGCACATGACATTTTTTATTTTCTTTTTCCTTAAAAGAATGCAATCTATCCTAGAGATTCAAACTAATTTATTCTAAGACATTTTTTGTATTTTTTATGAAATTCGAAATTAGAAAAATGTGAAAATGATCTAACTAGATTAAGATCCTATTCAATTTATATTAGGAATTAGGTTAAGCTAAATCCTAATTTAAACTAAAATATTATCTTAACCCAAATAATCCTAGAATGCAATCTATCTAAACTTAAAATTAATTAGGAAGTAAAATTAAACATGCAATCTTACCCTAATATGCAATAACGTGCAAAAGATGTCCTAATCCTATATGATATATACATGATGTTTTTTCTTTTTTTTTTTATTAATTTCGAAATTAAAATTTAACATGCAAATCAAATAATAATGAAACCAACGTTCTATATGCTTTCTTTTTGTTTTCTTTTTCATGATTCAAAAATAAAATTCCTATTCTAAATAAAAAAACAAACCTAATCCTAATTCAAACATTTTTTGATTTTTTTATTTCAAAAATTCATAATAAATAGAATGTTTTGCCTAAATATGCAAATAACCCTAAAACATGCAATATTCTAACTCAGGCATTTCTCAAGATAAATAAAAACAATCAAGTTCATTTAAAATTACCCCAAAAAAGATATCACATATCATTCAAATCAAGGGATAATATTTCGCTAGTAAAATCGATAAATTGATCTTAAGCCTTAAAGATCAAAATATCAATTTTATTCCCACTTGATTAATTATTTCATCTAAAGCCTTATAGATGAAATAAAAAACCCCTAGCGCGGTTGCGAATCGGATGATGTAATGGGATTTTCAATTATGCATAGATAGATATTCCAACCGAAGAAAAGAACATATAAAGAAATAATAAAAAAAAACTAAACTTGCCTAATAAATTGAAGTAAAAATACCTAATTTAATTAAAAAAAAAAAAAGCTTGGCCGGTTCGGAGGTCCTGCGAGGGAGAGCTCGTCGGCTAGGGTTCCGGCGAGGGAGGCAGGGGCGGCACGTCGGCGGCGCGGCACCGGGGCTTCAGGGATCGGTACGGGGCGGTGTTAGGACAACGACGCCGTGACCAGCGGGCAACGGGCGGCTCGGCGGTGCGTCGGGGTAGCGAGCAAGTCGTCGAGGCTCACAGACGGAGGTAGCGAGGAGCTCCGGTGGCGGCAGATCTGGAGTGACGGCGTTGGGGCAACTCCGGTGAGGTAGATCGTGCGGCGAGGAGCTTCGGTGGTAGCAGATCTGGAGCGACGGCGTCGGGGCAACTCCGGTCGGCGAATCGATCGGCGAGGAGCTTCGGGGGTAGCAGATCTGGAGCGACGGGCAGATCTGGAGCAACGGCGTCGTGGGTGACGCGGCCGCGGCCGCGAGGTACGTCGGTCACTAGTCTCCGGCTCTGGATTTGGATCTGGATCTGGAGGAGTAGGGACGCTGGTTTCAGGTTGTGGGGCTACGGTGGGCGTCGAGGCGTTGGCGGCGGGTCGCGGGTCAAAGCAGACGGCGGCATGTTGTCGAGGCTCGGGGGCTCGGCGTCGGGCGGCGCGGGTCATCGGGGCTCGCGGGTAGAGACCGGCGGCTCGAGCGCTCGCGGACGGAGATCGGCGACGGCGACGGCGAGGTTTCGGACGGCGAGACAGGGGCCGGCGAAGGCCCCCTGCGGGGAAGATGAACAGTCGCTCAAGGGGGGGCTTTTTCTTTTTTTTTTTCTCTTTTTTTTCTACTTTTTCTCTCTCCACTCACTTTTTCACCTTTTTGCTCTTTCTTTGTGCTTTTTTCACCCAACGGAAAGAACCCCCTATTCTATTGTACGCGAGGTATTATATAGGTCTAAAAATATATCTTTGCGGTATATATTTTTTCCTTTTTGTTCACGCATGACCCCTAAATATATCGTTGAAATATACCCACCTAGCGCAATATTCCCTTTTTTATTTTTCACATATTCTATCCAAAAAATTCCCTTTTCGAGCAAAATAGTATATGTGAAAAATCTTAATGGAATATGTGAAAAATCTTCCCTTCACCGACAGTCTAAAACAAAATGAAAATAAAATGTTTCTAAACTAAATGCCATGTGTTTTTTATTTTTTATTTTTTTATATATCAACCCAAAAATTTTGGTGTCAACAGCTGCCCCTCTTTGAAGGTGAGCTCGTAGAGGTTGCCTTCAAAGATAAATTGAGACCTAAATTTTGATCATGCACATGCAATGAATGATTTTTTTTTGTTTGGAAAATGAATTCCATCTTTTAATGCAATTTATCTGATGCATGGAAATACTAATGCAAATGATAGATGAACCTACCTGGAATAACTTACCTTCGAGGAGGATAGAGTAATTCGAGGTAGTGGGTGTTACCTGTCCAGGACCCGTACCATTCTACGGTCGCCTAGAATAGTAACATGACTTTGTGAAGATGCTGTTTTCCTAGGACCTGTACCATTCTACGGTCGCCTAAACGGGGATTCATTTTCCAGGACCTATACCATTCTACGGTCGCCTGAATGAGGAAATATGTTGTTGAGGACCCATACCATTCTACGGTCGCCTTGACGGAAAATTGATTTTTCAGGACCCGTACCATTCTACGATGAATGGGGAAATTGCTTTTCCGGGACCCGTACCATTCTACGGTCGCTGTTAGAGCAATAAATGTTGTTTAGGACCCGACCCGGGGATTCACTTTACCATTCTACGGTCGCCTGAATAAGGAATAGGTGTTGTCGAGGACCGTACCATTCTACGGTCGCCTTGACGGAAAATTGATTTTTCAGGACCCGTACCATTCTACGGCCGCTGAATAGGAAATTGCTTTTCCGGGACCCGTACCATTCTACGGTCGCCTGTTAGAGCAATAAATGTTGTTTAGGATCCGTACCATTCTACGGTCGCCTAAACGGGGATTCACTTTCCAGGACCCGTACCATTCTACGGTCGCCTTGACGGAAAATTGATTTTTCAGGACCCGTACCATTCTACGGTCGCCTGAATGGGGAAATTGCTTTTCCAGGACCCGTACCATTCTACGATCGCTTGTTAGAGCAATAAATGTTGTTTAGGACCCGTACCATTCTACGGTCGCCTAAACGGGGATTCACTTTCCAGGACCCGTACCATTCTACGATCGCCTGAATAAGGAATAGGTGTTATCGAGGATCCGTACCATTCTACGGTCGCCTTGACGGAAAATTGATTTTTCAGGACCCGTACCATTCTACGGTCGCCTGAATAGGGAAATTGCTTTTCCAAGACCCGTACCATTCTACGATCGCCTGTTAGAGCAATAAATGTTGTTTAGGACCCGTACCATTCTACGGTCGCCTAAACGGGGATTCTTCTTGGCTAGGACCCGAACCATTCTTCGGTTGCCCAGCGTTGCAATCTGGAGAAAAATCTTTAGAGACAACTCAATCGAGTGTCAGTGTATTCAAAAGGGGAATACTTGTGCAACGACAAATATTTAAGATATGAATAGAGATATACTTACCTGGTGACATCTCAGTTCCTTGGGGATGTGTCTCCTACAAAACATAATCGTAGGAGAGGCAACATGCATTTATAATCACAGACATGCATTAATTCAAGTAAGGTTCATGCGTAATGACTTCTATCAACCATGCATCATCCTAATTTCAATAGGAATGATCTCAAATGATGAGTGTCATGGATGTGTCAAATGAGAGATCCTTCAGTCTGAAAGGACTTTTCACTCATCCTCTTTAAAAGGGGCTATTTTATCCTGACCTTTGATGCAGGATCTTGACAATCACTCTATCTCACTGTCATCATGCCAAACAAGGTTTTGTGCAATCTCGCAAGTGGTTCGACCTCACCAGTCTGAGAGGTCTTTAATAGGGACCGCAATGTGGGCCTGGTCAACGGCTTAACAAAAGGGACTCTTTGAGTCGAAGCTTTTGAAAGAATGATCGATCTGTAATCATTTCTGGGTTTACAAGTCAAGAACGCTACATAATGAGAAATGAATAATCTTGCTCGCACTTCTTTGGGCGATACTTAAAACATGTGAACCCCTAGGTTAATTCAAGTGCCCTAATCAGAAGAGACTTTACAAGGGACGTAACATAAGCTTGGTTCATTGGTTGAGAAATGAAAGAATCATTAGGCTCAAAAAGTGTTTAGGGGGGGTCAAAGTTGGTGATCATCTTGACATTTCCACCACTTTCCTTCTCCACTGTCGAATATATATATATATTTTTTTATCACAACTCCATTAATTGCAACAGCATTTGAGAGTGTTTTTTTTTGGGTACCACCTTGTTGGGGATACGACTCAAGTGTTTGATTTTTCTTTTTGGGCATTGGCCTTGCTTTTACCAAGCACACTGCTTTTTCATGCCCCTATTTTGCACTTCTTCTCTTTGGACTTACACAGTCTTCTTTTATGAGCATTTTAGACCATGCTACTTGAATGATTGTCTTTCATCTTGCCCCAGTGTGGGGGATGATCATCAACCGGGTTTGACATGAAATGAAATTATAGGCTCAAGTGGGCTATGCAATAGTCAAAAGTGTGTAGGATAAAGAAAGAACCGCTCTTCGTTATCCCAAGGCACTTGAATTATCGCGTAAGTTACACTGCAAAAGCGATGCTCGAAGATTGATGCAAGTGTGAGCAAAAAGATTCCTACCATTCATTTTAAATTTGCCCCAGTATGGGATGATCCTTGACAGGGGTAATTTTAAAAGAATCTCCATAAGTGTATGGGCCTCAAAGGGGTTGAGCAATGGATCACCTGTAATGTTTGGGATAGAGAAAAGAATGCCTCTCATTACATTGGTTGACGTACCCTTCGCGAGATAGCCCTCTTTCTTGCGGGCATGGAATTTTTCACACAACTCATTGGAGGTTAGTGTATGAAGTAGTGTATGGAACAAGGCTTGCCTTTCGTCATTCCAAAGTACCCTATTTGACACATTCAATTTTTCTCACACAATCCATTAGGAAAAGTATGCAAAATTTGCAACAAATTTGAACAATTCAACTCATTGAAGCAATTTACTTATCATAAAAATGCTTGCACTTCAAAACATGACATGACAAATTCTATCACAGATAATACTTCGTGACAACATCATAATTAACGGGAGTGGAAAACTCATGACCATGCATTTCCGCCAAAATCAAGGCACCTTCAGGAAGTATCTTCTTTACCACATACGAGCCGTTGTAATTCAGAACGAACTCGCCCCTAGGATCCGGAATTGGATTGGACCATTTCCACACCTTTACATGCTATAAGACCTTCTCTGAAACAAAAAGTAGATGGGTCAAAAAGACACACAAAGTAAATCAAGTTTTATTATTTTGAATTTTTTTGAAATTTTTATCGAAAAGCTTTTTTTTTTGAAACATTTTGACACAAAAAAGCATGATGAAGCCCAGGCCTCAGAATTCTCCTTGGATTTTTTTTTTTTTTTTATCGGCTGGATATCATCACCGGGCTGATTTGGTGTACCTCATCATGCCCTCAAAATAAAGTTTGTAATTTCATTGAAATCATCAATCGATTACATTTATTGAATGGAAAAAATGCAACACTCAATCAGAAACTGAAAACATCATTCAGAAAATAAAAATTCCCACGCAGGGAATGTGCAAAAGCAAGATAAAAGAGTTACTCTTGTGGGCCAAGGCCCATCTCTTCGGGGTCCTTTATCAATGGCTCCTATGATGAGGTTGTCGAATAAGCTTGCAACTCCTTCAAGCTCATTATCAGGGTTCTCTGTCTTCGGGGGTGTCAGATCATCCATGCCACCCCATCCATCTGGGACTATCTCACTCGGATCAATGTAGTAGCTGGGAGAAGCCGAATACTTCACTAGGTAATCGAACTTCCCATTAGGTTGGCCCAGAGTGTCTATCACTTCTGCTTCATCCTGCATCATTATTGGAGGACCAGTGAATGTCTCGTGAATGCTCGGGGGTGGTGGGTTTTGCCTCCCTCGCCATTGGTCAGGTGGCGAGCTCCGCCTTTCTTGTCTTTGTCCTTCAAAACTTCCCCCACCTTTTCCATAGTACCCTAAGCCAGCAGAACGGGACCTCTGAGGGGCTTCAATGGGGCTTCGAATGCCCTGACTATTTCTCCCAAGACCATTGCCAGGGACAAAGCCATTCCCAACCATTACTCTTCCCACCATGAGGGCAGCATCTGATACTTCATGGGTAGGTAGTGATGAACCCCAAGAGATATGTATGGTGGACACCAACTCGAATGAGTGGTAACTTGATTCAAACTGGGAATCCGGCTCTACATATGGGATAGCCGTCTCATGATAGATCCGGTGGTCTTCCTCACCAAACACGGTGACCAACTTCCTTTCGATCACAAATTTCACAGCTTGATGTAGACTTGAAGGCACCGCTCCAGTAGTATGTATCCAAGGACGACCTAGCAAGAAATTAAATGCGGTTGGGATGTCCAGTACTTGAAAGGGAATGTTGAAGACGATCGGCCCTATTTGCACATCGAGATGGATTTCCCTGATCACCTCCTTCATTGTTTCATCAAAAGCTTGCACGAATGTCTTAGCAGCATGTATCCTGGATGGGTCTATCTTGAGGCGATGAAGGGTGGCCAACAGACATATGTTCATAGCGGACCCATCATCAACAAGCACTCGGGATACATGGGAAGCCTTGTGTTTAACAGATATGTAGAGTGTATTGTTATGCCCCCTTCCGTATGACATCATCTTCAATGGTACGACGGTTTTCCCTAAGGAAAGGGATACAAGATAAGACTAAGGATGAAACATTGTCATGGATCATCAAAAGTTGCAACAAAGTAAGTAAATTGCGGAGTGAGAATTAGACAACTTACTTTCACCGGAAATGGATGACAATCACTTAGACACACGCATGAAACGTGAGGCTCGATTTCTATCTAGACGGCCTAGCAAAATGGAGTTAAAAGGGTGGGATGACTTAGTTGCAGCATCGCATGCCAAGTCAAGTTCTCCTAACTCCGGCTCAGTCAACAATGATACCCCAATGTGACGCAGCCTCGCGAGCAGAGGTAAACATTCTTGACACCAAGAAAGAAACTTTCGGGATTGAGTTGGGCAACCTCTACTACGAGGCCTCGCGGTCGAAGTCGTATCCAACTCAATACCATCCTAAATATCCTAGTGCGGCCCAGGTCCGGCGGCAGGTTGTGTGTGCAATAGTGTAGTGCTAAATGCAAGGCATGCACAACAGTTTAATCAAACAACACTTCAATAACTTGAATTTAAAACATTCATCCCCAACTCCAACCTGCAAGACAAGGGTTAGCAAAGACTACTCCCTTTATATCTCCCAATCCGCAAGAACATTTAACACCTTAAATGTTAGGGACGTACACAGGATCCTCACTTTGCCAAACAAAAGCATTTTTCAAAAGAAAAGAAAAATTGGCCTAAGTCCACTAAGAGTTTCAACTCAAGTCCCCAACGGAGTTGCCAAGCTGTCGCGACCAAATTTTTCGGAGGGTGAATCACCTAGGATTTGGCTAATGGATTGTTAAGCCTAGACTTAACTCGGGCTCTCCCAAGCCCATACCAATTCGCGACTTAATGTTCAAGTTTTTAACATGCAAATGATTTTCAATTTGGAGTCGCCACTAATCTATTCTTGGTGGGTCGATTAGAAACCCAAGTAAAATAATGGGAGGATTATTTTACTTCTACGAACCGAGACTTTGGGTACGGGGACTTGGTTACATTAGACTTTTCTAATGCCCTTTCGGTACCATTCTTTTTATTTTGAAAAATGTTTGGCAAGCAGTTTGGATTGATTTTAAATTTATTTCCCTAACATGTGAGGTGATCATGCGGGTGCGCAATCCACCAATTTAACGCCCAGATAAACAATGAATAAAATGCAAAAATTACCTCGAAGCAACGAAAGTATCTGCAATGTTAAATTAGAATCCACATCAACAACCCTAGATATGATTTCTAATTAACACACAATTTATTTTTTTGTTTTTGCTTGATTAATGAAAATCATGCAATATGCAATGCAAAATTAACTAAATGGCCTAATTCTAATGACATGCAATTTGTAATTAAATTGACCTAGCAAAAATACTAAATGGCATGCATTTCATGAATCTAATCCTAATGACATGCACATGACATTTTTTATTTTCTTTTTCCTTAAAAGAATGCAATCTATCCTAGAGATTCAAACTAATTTATTCTAAGACATTTTTTTGTATTTTTTATGAAATTCGAAATTAGAAAAATGTGAAAATTATCTAACTAGATTAAGATCCTATTCAATTTATATTAGGAATTCGGTTAAGCTAAATCCTAATTTAAACTAAAATATTATCTTAACCCAAATAATCCTAGAATGCAATCTATCTAAACTTAAAATTAATTAGGAAGTAAAATTAAACATGCAATCTTACCCTAATATGCAATAACGTGCAAAAGATGTCCTAATCCTATATGATATATACATGATGTTTTTTTATTAGTTTCGAAATTAAAATTTAACATGCAAATCAAATAATAATGAAACCAACGTTCTATATGCTTTCTTTTTGTTTTCTTTTTCATGATTCAAAAATAAAATTCCTATTCTAAATAAAAAAACAAACCTAATCCTAATTCAAACATTTTTTGATTTTTTTTATTTCAAAAATTCATAATAAATAGAATGTTTTGCCTAAATATGCAAATAACCCTAAAACATGCAATATTCTAACTCAGGCATTTCTCAAGATAAATAAAAACAATCAAGTTCATTTAAAATTACCCCAAAAAGGATATCACATATCATTCAAATCAAGGGATAATATTTCGCTAGTAAAATCGATAAATTGATCTTAAGCCTTAAAGATCAAAATATCAATTTTATTCCCACTTGATTAATTATTTCATCTAAAGCCTTATAGATGAAATAAAAACGGGCAACGGGCGGCTCGGCGGTGCGTCGGGGTAGCGAGCGAGTCGTCGAGGCTCGCAGACGGAGGTAGCGAGGAGTTCCAGTGGCGGCAGATCTGGAGTGACGGCGTCGGGGCAACTCCGGTGCGGCAGATCGTGCGGCGAGGAGCTTCGGGGGTAGTAGATCTGGAGCGACGGGTAGATCTGGAGCAACGGCGTCGAGGGTGACGCGGCCGCGGCGGCGCGGTACGTCGGTCGCTGGTCTCCGGCTCCGGATCTGGATCTGGAGGAGGAGGGACGCTGATTTCAGGTTGTGGGGCTGCAGCGGGCGTCGAGGCGTTGGCGGCGGGTCGCGGGTCGCGGGCCAAAGTAGACGGCGGCGTGTCGTCGAGGCTCCAGGGGCTCGGAGTCGGGGCGGCGTGGGTCGACGGGGCTCGCGGGTAGAGACCGGCGGCTCGAGCGCTCGCAGACGGAGATCGGCGACGGCGACGGCGAGGTTCGACGGCGAGACAGGGCCGGCGAAGGCCCCCCCTGCGGGGAAGATGAACAGTCGCGCAAGGGGAGGTTTTTTTTTTTTTTTTTTCCCTTTTTTTCTACTTTTTCTCTCTCCACTCACTTTTTCACCTTTTTGCTGTTTCTTTGTGCTTTTTTCACCCAACGGAAAGAACCCCCTATTCTATTGTACGCGAGGTATTATATAGGTCTAAAAATATATCTTTGCGGTATATATTTTTTCCTTTTTGTTCACGCATGATACCCCTAAATATATCGTTGAAATATACCCACCTCGCGCAATATTCCCTTTTTTATTTTTCACATATTCTATCCAAAAAATTCCCTTTTCGCGCAAAATAGTATATGTGAAAAATCTTAATGGAATATGTGAAAAATCTTCCCTTCACCGACAGTCTAAAACAAAATGAAAATAAAATGTTTCTAAACTAAATGCCATGTGTGTTTTTATTTTTTTTATTTTTTTATATATCAACCCAAAAATTTAGGTGTCAACATTTATATAGCAAACCATTCTTTTATCTAATAATTTAACTTTTTAGAACAATTGGCTGTTGTTATAAAATCTCACATGATATTAAAGCCAGATCTCCTGAGTTTAAATCTTTCTAGGACCTATTTGCCCCCTAATTAAATTTCCACGATTAGTAGTGGACAAAAGATCAAGTTAAGTGTGATGAAAAGTGTTGGAATATTTAAATAATAAATCACTCATTTATCTAACAGCTTAAATTTTTAGAACAGTTGGTAATGATTACACAAAACCTCACAATTTAGCGCAATGGTTTGCATAGATCAAGTTGGCTATTCTTATTAGGCATTGTGTTGGCACTTTGAGAAGCATTCCTAGATTTATTAGGACAATGAAGGAAGATACGAAGAAATTACAGCTCCTCCTGGGCTTGTTCTTATTATCTGCTTGGGGGAAGTCAATGATGAATTGCGCATTTCCAAGCAACAGGGAGCATCTTAGCTCTGCGAAAATTTTTCGTGGTCTCAATCTGAAGCAGGTTCCGCTAACAGTGTATTGAGATTTAAGTTGCAGCTAATCCTTAGAGTCTTAACATATGTCGCACTTCCGAGTCATGTTTATCTCCTCCTCCTGCGGTAGAAAAACGGTGAATCTCGTAATGTATAGACTTGACTAGAATTTTACCCGTTTCAAAACATCGAACCAGTGTGTTGCATACCGTTATATCCTCAGTCACACATTGTTTGATCCTTGCCTTATCATCATTCGTCTCTCTCTCTCTCTACACTATAGTCGTTGTGCTGAAATTTTTGGCCAATCCCAATGTTATTTTGTTACAGATGCGAAGCGGAAGAATTTCTTGTGAAAGTACAAAATCGGAAAGACCATAATTTGCCGTTCACAAGGGATTTTTTAATGGGAAAAAAGATATTCAAAAGGCTCCCAAGATGACCAAATTCGAAGTTCCACACCATATAGGTTTTTCAAAATCCTAATTGGGACCATTCTTGTTTTAGAAATCAAATCGTCGAGATTAAGGCTACATAACCCTGATCGCACCAGCAATTCATTCTCAACATCTATTACCGTCGCAATTTGAAACTCATTAGTGTTAAGCGAGGGCCGGTGACCCTAGCCTATTCTTCTTTTTTTTGGTCGAAACAGCGGTATTATATATTAACGCATGTATGAGCAACCAATGTACAAAGCTTTAGAATACAAAAGATCCAAAAGATGATGAGGAGGAGAGACAGCCCAATTAGAGGGAAGTAAGGAAAGCCCATGGGCTTTGGCAGCCCAGTCGGCAATGAAATTTGCTGCCTTGCGACAGTGTTGGATTTGGAGATTAGGGAAACAGGGTAGATACGCCATAGCTTCAGCAAACAGAGCTCTATGTGTCCAAGGAATCAAATTAGGGTTTCGTACAACCACAAGCACCAAGCAGTCGGATTCCAGCAGAATGTGATCCTGAGTCTTCCCTTTCTGCAGTAGAAACTTAAGGGTAAGATTGAAAGACTGTACCTTTGTTTCAGTGCCGAGAAAACGCTGATGCTGTTGGTAAAACCGTCGAGCAGGTGGTCAACAAAGTCGCGGCACACACAAGCCACTGCGCCTTCATTGTGGGATGTTGGGTAAGCTCCGTCTATATTGATTTTGATAATTCCAGGTGCCGGTGGACGCCATATCTGAGCAAGATCTGGTGTTTGCAGCTCCTGTTCAATGACACCCTATTGTAGCACCAGGTAGATCTGGCGTTTGCAAGAGCCGACTGGACAACCTGTTCGAGATTCGGTCTCTGCTGGCGGAAGACAAAGTTGTTGCAGCTCTTCCAAATCTGCCACAAAATAGAGGCCACGGTCTCCAAATCAGGTATAGCATACCTGTTCTCAAGTAAATCTGCTAGCCAAGCGTCGATTCTTTTAACACCTTGAAATTGGGACGTTAGTTGGATTTGTGAATGAGACCATATGACTTGCGTCCAAGTACATGAGAGAAAGATATGTTCTGTAGATTCCGGCACTTGTTCTGTACATAGTTGGCAAACTGGGTTTGGGATAATATGCCTGTGAAAAAGATTCTCCTTTGTAGCCAAGGCATTGTGGAAAAGAGACCACATGAAAATGCGAAGTTTGGGGGGGGGGGGCACTGCATTTTCCAAATTTTATTCCATAGCTTTCGAGGGGTTTGGTATGATGAGGAAGCAGTGCTATGTATACCACTGTTGGTTTGTGCTCTAATAGAATTATAGCCACTCTTTATTGTATACTTACCATTGAGTTTCCCCTTCCAAATGATTCGGTTAGTAGTGTAGGGAGGTCGAATTTGTACTGAGAGAATTTCATCTATAGTCTGATCATCGAAACTGTGTCGAAGTAGACATTCATTCCATGCATTTTGTTCTGGGACTATAAAATCCGCCACCTACTTTGGTTCGCCTCTAAGTGCAGGCCCGCCGATGATTCCGCTAGAAAGCCATTTATCCTCTCTGATTTTGATCCGTTATTCGTCACCTACTAACCATTGGAGATTGTGTAATATAGATTCCAGGCCTAGCAATAAATTTTGCCATCCCTAGGAGGGTCTAGTCCCTTTGTTAGCATGCCGGAAGTTATTAGAATGGAAGTATAGTCCTTTAAAGAGTCTGCTCCATAAGGAAAGTGGTTGTTGTTGATAGGACTAGTATGAGCACCTAGAGGGGGGTGAATAGGTGATCAAAGAGATTTTTGCAAATCATAACATGATAGATTAGTCTTTAACAATTAATAGACTAAAAGAGCGAAGACAATAATAGACGTATGAAGCTGCGATGTAAAGTAAAGAGATTAGGGATAGAGAATCAAGACTCTAAGTTTATAGTGGTTTGGCTTAGACCAAGCCTACGTCCACTCTCCCACACTGATAGCCCACTGGCTGGATTTTATTAAGAATCAAAAGAGAATTTACAGTCTCACGTCCTTGATTCCACAGTGTAGAGACTTTACTACACTTCCTCAAGGTCTCACAGATATTCAGTCTCTCTTTTGAGTACAAGTAAAGTTCGACGAATAAGATCACAAAAGAACAAGGAGATTCAGACTTTTGAATTTTTCTATCGGGCACTCATGAACAACTTGAACGTCTCCCTTAAATACTCCTTCATGCCTTCAATACCGTTGGCACCTTCCAAAGGAGTTTTTCCAATCAACCCGTTGGACAGAAACAATTAGGGAGATCTCGAGCTATTCAAGGAAAATGACGATAGCCCATCAATCCTGCTCGCCCATACAATCAGGATCTAGTTTCCATAAGTAGAACCTTCCAAGTGTAATTTGCGGATCAATAGAATCTAAGTTACTCAAATTAATCAATACGAATAACAGATCTTGAAATGCTATTTCTAGCCGAGAGATTTTCCTGAACCATACGAACCAAATCCTTAAAGATATGCTTGATTTAAAAGCTTTTTCTTCAATGGTCTGGAAACTGTCAATGAAGGCAGACTTTGAATCTTGAGTCTGGAGGTCTTCGGACTTTGTCAAAAGAGTCTTCAAGTCTTCAGACTAGACTGATGGAAACGTTTTGTCAACTTCAAAACAAATCAGGAAGTTTTCTCTAACACTTGTGTTATACACCAAGCCTGCTTACCCAGTAAAGCCTTGTTGAACGCAATGAGATCTCGGAACCCTAGTCCCGCGTGGTCCTTTCTATTCTTAAGGGTGTTCCATTTCTTCCAGTGTATACCAGATTTGCTGCCATGAGGTTGCCACTAGAATCTAGCTATTTTCTGTTCTATAGATTTGCATAGAGACATAGGAATTTTAAAGATTGACATAGCATATTGCGGGAGTGCTTGTAAGACCGTTTTAATCAGAATTTCCTTACCGCCTTTAGAGATTATTTGTTCTTTCCACCCTTCCATCTTGGAGTTTACTCTTCCCAGAATCCATGCGAACATCTCTCTTTTCGATTTCCCCCAATCTGATGGTATGCCAAGGTATTTGCCAGTCTTTGCTAACATAGGGACTCGGAGTTCTCTTGCCAAATTCACCTGAAGGCTATTAGGACAAGCTTTACTAAAGAAAATTCCAGATTTGTTTCGGTTCACCTCTTGTCCTGTAGCTAGGCAATATTGGTGTAGTATATTGGCTAAATTCTGGCATTCCAGGAGTTTTCCATCTAAGAAAAATATAGCGTCATCTCCGAAAAAAAGATGAGATAGGGTAGGACACCACTTGTTTAATGTTATGCCTCTAATGTTGCCCATGTTCACAGCTCGAGTAACAAGTGTAGATAGGACGTTTGCCACCAGAATAAACAAGTTCGGAGAAAGAGGATCTCCCTGTCTTAATCCCCTAGTTGGATAGAAGTAGGGTAGGGGTTCGCCGTTGAATTTGACACTAACGGAGACTGTCGTTATGCATTGCATCACCTACTGAACCTATTGTGCATGAAAGTCGAGCTGAATGAGGTAGTCTTAGGAAATCCCATTCCACCCTATCATAGGCCTTTTGCATGTCTAGCTTTAGGACAGCTTGAAAATTCTTTTTCCTCTTTCGTATCCTGAGTTGATGTAGAACCTCTTGGACCACTAGAACATTATCCTGAATTCGACGTCCACTAACAAAAGCACATTGCTCCGTAGCTATCAGCTCAGGTAACCATGGCTTCAGTCAATTCGCAAGAACCTTTGATATGATTTTGTATATAAAATTGCAAAGACTGATAGGTCGGTATTGGTCAAGCTGTTCTAGGTGAGGTGTTTTTGTAGCAGGGAGATGATTGTCCTATTGAATTCAGGTCGCATCACTCCTGAGTGGAAGAAATCTTTCACAGAGAGGAATATGGCTTCCTGTAAAATATCCCAATGAAATTGGTAAAATTGTATGTTCAAGCCATCGGGTCCCGGAGCCTTGGTTGCTTCCATTTGAAAGGTGGCTTTTTGGACTTCCTCTAGAGTGACCGCTTCTACGAGAGTAGCATTCATTTCCTTTGTCACCACAGGTGGGCATTGCGCTAGAACAGGCCTATAGTCGCGATATCCCATAGAACTGTACAAATTTTTAAAGAAACCCAATGTCATTTCCTTCAAAATGTTAGGTTCACGTACCCACTGTTGATGCTCATCTTGTAACATGCTAATATGATTGCGTTGTCACCTTTGGATAGTGGTGGCATGGAAAAATGTGGTGTTCTTGTCCCCCCATCTAAGCCAGTTGAGCCTTGAACGCATTGCCCTGTATTGTTCCTCCTGTTGCCATAAAAGCTGTATTTTCTCTTTTAGATTAGTAACCGTCGTTTGGTCATACTGACCATTGGGTTGATTGATCAGATTTTGGAGCTGCTACTTGAGAATGTTGATTTGATGATGACCATGAGAAAACTTTGATCGACTCCAGCTAGCAAGGGCCTCAGAAACAGCCTTGAACTTTTGAGGTAGAGTCATACCTCTAGCCTAGAAAGATTGCCATGAATCTGCAATGATTGTGCAATACTCTTGGTCCTGTAACCAAAAGGATTCAAAGGTAAAGATCTTCCTTCTTTTGCTAGGAATTGTTGCAGTTGTTAATAGGATCGGGCTGTGATCAGAACCAAGTGCAGGTAAGGCAAAAACTTCAGCATCGGGAAAGGTAAGTCGCCACTCCATAGTACAAAGCACCCGGTCCAATCTTTCTTTTATAAATTCGACGCCGTCTCTATTGTTAACCCACGTACAAGCACAACCTTTGTTTGCCACATCCATCAAAGAGCAGTCATTTAACAGATCACGAAAGGAGTGCATTCGATTTTGGTCTGCTGGACGCTTGCCAACTTTCTCCCAAGGATAAATTATTTCGTTGAAATCTCTAGCACACACCCATGGTAATGTGTTGTAGTGACTGATTTGTCTCAAATCATCCCATACGTGTTGTCGGAGTTGGTACACAGTCGGCGCATGTAGACAAGTAATGCGCATTGTTGTTCCCTGCTCACCATCGGTACATACCATATCAATAAAAGCCGAAGTCTGCCATTCCACTGTAAAAGAAATCCTCTCTTTCCAAAACACTGCTAAGCTACCAACCAAGCCAACGGGGTTTTCAATAACACAGTTAGGAAATCTCAACCTCTTTTGCAATCGTTGAAGCATCACTTCATGGTTCTTAGTCTCCATCAAAAAGAGAACATCAGGCTTTTCTTGGGTCACTATGGCCCTTAGAGCTTGAACTGTCAGGGGATTACCCAAACCCTGACAGTCCCAACTGACTAGCTTCATTTGTTACTTGGTGGCTGTTTAGGGCCAACCACCAAAGCCCAACTGTCGGGTTCTGCTGCCGCAAAGATTGGGGTCTCTTGTAGTTGAGTTTCATCTAGTCCCTCCGACATCTGTATGCGCAGATCATACGGGTTGTATCGCTTTGCTTTCTTGATGGGTCCTACTTTTGGGGTCAAACGTGTATGTTTCAGTTTCTTGGATTTTGAAGAACCGTCTGCTACTTCCTTGATTTTAGCAATTGGTTCTGCTGCAACAGATTTTGCAGGTTCCTGTACCGGTGGTTGCCATGTGAGCGGTGCTGCCACAATAATGATTTGCCCCTCTGCTGGGAATTCCATAACTTCCTTCTGTTTATAGTGTCGTGTTTGATGAACATGTATCAAATTGGTAGGCGACTAAGGAGTCTCCGGGATGATCTCATCTACCTCCTCCCGGGACGGGTGTGTCTCATAAAAGGCACGCCAAAACAGACTGTGTTCCCGAACCTCAGTGCGTAGCCATTGACCGTAATATAATTTATCCTTGCCTTCCATTTTTTCGGCATCGAACGAGAAGTTTTTACAGTACATCGCATAATGGCCTAGAATACCACAAGAGTAGCAGTAGTGGGATAGTCGTTCATAGCGAAAATCCAACCATATAGTCTTCCCGTCCAACCTAAGAAGCTGCCCTATTATGAGCGGTTCCTGTAATGTGATTTATACCCGGGCTCTTCCTGCTCTAAGAGTTGTGCCTTCTCTCTGCTCTACTTTAACTTCCAACACTCGACCTACATGTCGCACAGCGTTGCTTATCATATGTTCAGTGCACCATTCTAATGGAAGCTTGAATACTTGGACCCAAAAAGCATAGGTGGTGAAATCATAGCAATGCAAGGGAGTGTTGGGTGTCCAGGGCTTTAAAATGACCAAATGGTTCGAGAAAAGCCAAGGTCCATTATCCAGAATCCTCTGTTTTTCCCAAACTGATTTGAATTTAACAACATACAATCCTGCTTCAGTTTGGGAGATATCTACTTGGTCAATGCGCCATGCTCGCTTCATAGTATTCTGAAACGCTTGAAAATTAATAGTTGGGTTAGAGAGAATCTTACCCACCAATATCAATTTGCATTCCTCTAATTTTTCCATTGGGGCGACATCATCCCAAACTTCAATTGTCTGTGTTGACCATAGACGTCCCATTTTGTTACACAGGGCACCGAGGTGAGCGTCATCGCCATGGTCAGTGTTGTCCATCCCTGAAGAGGTAGTAGCGGAAGGATGAGGGTGCTCTTCGTGGTCGAAATGATCCATCGACAAGCTGGCGCCAGGGGAATCTTCAAAAGGGGAAAGTTAGGCGAGCCTATGCACATGCATTGTGGCTTAAGCAAATCTGAAATTGAATAGCGGGAAGTGAGGATAATTGCAGAACAGGGGAAAAGGACATGCAACGACAGGGAGATGAACAGAAACTGAAGCTAAACGCAAGTCGTGTAGTGAAACGAGAGGAGGGGTGATGGGTAGAGATGGGTCTGCGGAGAAGTTGATAGCTATAGATGAGAAGCTGAGATGAGATAGGTGGGGAAATCCAAAATCGAACAGTGGAATGGAAGCAGAAAGGTGAGTAGAAGTGAAATTAGGGTTCGGACAAGGAAACGACTACCATGGAGGTAGAGAAAGCTCTACATAGCCTATTCTCTTGAACGGCATTGCCAATGTTATTCAATCTTCGCAATTTAATAGAAGGACTAGTAGCAAACGCCTAAATATACTTTGAATTAAAAAAAAAAAAATACATGGACGGTTTTTATTTTATAGAGATTATATTAAGACAATTGGTGATATTATGAGGGGTGAGCAGTTTTAAATTCTATACAGATTCCACTTGAAACCTAGAACCTATCTTGCATACCTTGGAACTTAAAACATATCCTATCACAAGTTCCAAAGTTGGTTCTAAGATTCTACCTGTATTATTAATCAAACGATTGCAATGAATTATCACTTTTAATGACTATTACTTATTACGGGAAAAGTGCCAAAAAAGTCTTAAACCTTATGTCTTTGTGCAGATTTAGTCATAAACATTTTTACGTTGTGCCAATTTAGTCATTTCCGGCCAATTTTGACCAGATTTTGCTATTGACGGACGCTAGTCGGCTCGGCGACGTGGACAACTTTTAATAATATTTTAATATTTTTGAATTTTTTTCTCTTTTTTTTTTCCTTCCCTCTTCTTCCTCTAGCCGGTTAGAGGTGACGGCCAGTGAGGTCGAGGTCGACCTCGCCAATGGCCGTGAGGGCGGCCTCACGCTGGGCGGCGAGGCTCGCCCTCGCCAGATCCGGTGAGGTCGAGCTTCGCCGGCCATGGGTGAGGCTCGACTCGCTAGATCCGGTGAGGGCGAGCCTCACCGCCTAGGCGTTGAGGGCCGGCGAGGGTGAGCCTCGCCAGCTCGGCGCTAGGCCAACTCTCCCTGCTTCCGTTCCCCGATCCTAATCTCGCCCTAGAAATTCCCTCCCTTCGCTTGTCGTCGTCGTCTCTAGGGTTTTATGAGAGCTCGGGGGTGTCCTTGATCGCGCGGCTTCGGCCCCTGATTTTCGCCTGGTTTCCCCTGCGGCAGTGATCCGTCGGGCGAGGTGCGACCCTTGCCAGATTCTGTGAGGGCGAGCCTCGCTGCCTAGGCCTTGAGGGCGGCCTCGCGCCAGGCGGGCAAGGCTTGTCCTCGCCGGATCTAGCGAGGTCAAGCCTCGCCGGCCATGGGCGAGGCTCGAACCTTGCCAGATTCGACCATCGCCTCTGGCCGATCGCCAAGGTCCGGCGACCTTGGAGGAAGAAGAGGGAAGAAAAAAAGACAAAAAAAAAAAAAAAAAAAAAAAAAAAAAAAATCAAAAATATGAAAATATTATTAAAAGTTGTCCACGTCAGCGCCGATCAGGCCACGTCAGCCGGCTGGTGTCCAGTTAGCAAAATCTGGCAAAAATTGGCTGGAAATGACTGAATTGGCACAACGTAAAAATGTTTAGGACTAAATCGACACCAAAAGAAGGTTTAGGACTAAATTGGCAAAAAAACAAAAGGTTTAGGACTTTTTTGACACTTTTCCCTACTTATTACTATTCCACTGATCACAACTTCTATTTAGATAAGAATATGAAACGTTAATAAAGTAAAAATCTCAATCATAAAATGGAAACTCAGATTAGTGGTTTTATATTATAAACTCATCAACGGACGCCACAGAACACCGTAAGATTACGTCAAGACATAAACAAAGAAAAACACAAAAACTTATTCGAGATTCCAAGTTCCAGGTTCCGGTTCCATTTATCTAGAATTTTGAACCTACTCATCAAAACAAGTTGTCCAATTTTTGAAACCTAGAATCGATTCTGCATACTTTGAAACCTAAAACCAAATAGGATCCCATCGATTTAGTTCTCCAATTCCAGGTTTTATCCTAGAACCATACTTACCTCGAGATATTATCCCTTAGAAATAGTAGGAAACATCGAATTTGAACCATTAATTATGATATCAAATAAAGAAAGATAATAGACATAAATAACACGTCACTATGTGAAATTGATTTATTGATCAAATGATTGTTTCTATAATGATTTTTTTTTTTAATAAATTCTCATTACAACCCCTTATGACCATGATGCTCTCTTGCTTTGTTCCCAAACCATTTGCGGCGGCAATGGCACCGGTTATGTCACCGCGGAGACGCTCCCCATGCAAAATTAGGTGACACTTAGAATTAAAATAAATACAGAAAAAGGAAATCAAGTCGAGAAAAGAAATTATTTTCTCTCATTATATGACGGTCCTGTGTTTATGCATCGCTTGGCAATGGTCACTTGGCAATCGTAATAAACACAATAACTTGAACTCCTTAAATAATGCAAACCATATCTTGCGCAGTGAACGTAACGTGCGGGACTCGGCAAAAGCAGGATATAAAACGTGTGGTCTTCAATTTTAAGAATAATGTTAGGGAGAAAAGATAAGCTTTACACAATATTCATTTCAATGAGTAACATGACCGGTTATAGCCAAGTCTTTGAATAAGCAATTTATATCAAAGATAGAAAAAGAATTTGTTACGCTACTTAGACATATCCTTTCTGATCCAATCACGATACATTAATTCATCAGTTGAACAATCTATAAAAAGCTTGACGAAAATATTTTCATTTTCTTTCACCCGCCCTCACTCTTGCCAACCATTTAGAAAATCTTCGAACAAGAGAATTGGTAGTTGAGGTGAGATAGCCAGTGGTTCTAGTTGCTGCTGGAAGCGGACATGGAATCTAGAGGTGGCAAAATGGGTCATTGACCCATTTTGCACCCATATTCTTCACAAATGGGTCGAATGTGGGTTATGAAGTTGTAATGGGCCAAAACCCACATTCGACCTATTTTAAGTTTAGTTTTATATGGGTCGAAATGGGTCACACGTTCTGACCCATTTTCGACCCATTTTTAAAACCTAAAAAACATGAACTTCCTTTTTTTTTTTTTCTTTCTTTTTCTTCCTTCCTTACCGGCAGCCGGCAGGGCAACGGCTGGCCGTCGGCCGGCAAGAGGCTAGGCGAGGCTCGAGCTCGCCGGCAGTCGGCCGAGGATTGGCGAGGCTCGAGCCTCGCCGGATCCGGCGAGACCGCTCGCCGGCGTCGGGCGGGGCCTCGGCCTCACCGGATCGTGAGATCGAGCCTCGCCGATGCCGGCGAGCTCGAGTCTCGCCAGATCTGGCAAGGCTCGAGCTCACCGGCGTCGGGCTCGCCGATTGGCGAGATCGAGCCTCACCTAACGCCCCGAGCTCGGGTCTCGCCGGATTCGGCGAGATCGAGCCCCGCCCGATACCGGCGAGCTCGATCTCGCCTTTGTTGTCGATCGCCGCCGCCGGCCGTCGTCGTGGTTGGTGGTCGGCCGAAGAAGAAGAAAAAAAGAAAAGAGAAAAGAGAAAAAGAAAAATAATTATTAAAAATTAAAAATTATATTTTATTAATTTTAAAAATATATTTTTTAAAATAAAAATAATTAAAAATTATATTTAAAAATAATTAAAAATTCGATTTTTCAATTTTTTTTAAAATAATTATAAATTTTTTATTAAATTTGTCTAATTTTTTTTATAAATATTTCAATTTATAGGTTTTTTTTAACTTTTTTATTTTATTTACTATTTTTAATTTAATTTGAAGTTTTAATCCAATTAGCATATAATAGAAGTGAGTTTTCCTAGAATATTAATAGGTTTTAGTAATACAGGTCGGGTCGGGTATGGGTCGGGTCGGGTATGGGTCATTAGGTTTACACTATAAGAATATGGGTCAAAATGGGTTAAATGGGTCAAATATGGGTCGACTTATTTTCGACCCGACCCATACCCGACCCGACCCACCCATTTACCACCCCTAATGGATTCCATGCAATCAAAGAGAAGAAACATGGGAACCGTGAATCGACTGAGTTAACCCAGGGGCAACCAAGAAAGACTTTTTTTCTATAATTTAAAGAATGATACATTGTAATTGATTCCAAAATGGCAATAAGCGTATGGCAAAAGTTAAAGCGACAATGACAACTCGAACGTTGTTAATCACGTTTTTTTAAATTTAAGGGATCAAATTCATCACGATCTTTGGAAATTTGACCCTCGACAAAATGCGTACACTACATTTTTGCATTTCCTATTTAGCAAACATTTGAATATGGTTCGAGGATTGCATTGCCATTCACGTCTCTCTACTTTAGAGTTATATCTGCTTGAATTATATGTCATTAGCATCTTATAATGAAGCCAATTATTGCGCCCAATTCTAATGAACCTAATGATTTAATATTTTTTTAATGTTCCAATGCCCATCAAACTACTATTTAAAGCTTGTATTGTTATAGATAAGAGCACCACGGTTTGCATAGAGCAATTTGGCTATTTTTATGAGGTTTTGTGTTGGCATTTTGAGGGAAATTCAATGATGAGTTGCGCAATTTCTTTCCAAGCAAACAAGAAGCATCTTAGCTCTACGAAAATTGTTCTTGGTCTCAATTAGAAGCAGTTTCAGCTAACAGTTTAATGGATTTAAGGGCCTACATGGTAACGTTTTTGTTCCTCCCGATTTTTGTTCTTTTGTTCCTCGGAACAAAAAAAGAACATAAATCTGTTTGGTAACGCCAAGTTATTTTTCTGTTCCCCGGGATAGAAAGTTAGCCCAGGATTAGATTTGGAGCAGAAACGAGAAACAAAAAAAAGTTGTTTCTTGTTCCTGGGAATAATTTCTAGAAATAAGTCAATTTTCTTTTGTTCCTCTCTCTTGCCGCGGCCACCTCCAACCGCTCGGACCCACTGCCGGCTGTCGCCGACCATTGACGCCGCCCGCCACCGGCGGTCAGCGATCCATGAGCAAGAATAAAAAATGAATAAATATAAAAAAGAAACTGTTTCGTACTAAACGCATTTCTATTCTTTTTTTATTTCAAGAGTAGAAATTTTGTGTAGTTACCAAACACCTTATTTTACTCAGAAATTGTTCCCTGGAATAAAAATAGAAAAGAACTATTTCTGAAAAAAAAACTTTTCCTTAGCCAAGAAACGTATTTATGTTCTTTTCTGTTCCAGAAATATAAATTTTGTGCAGTTACCAAACACGTTCTTTTGTTCAGAAATTGTTCCCGGGAATAGAAATAGAAAAGAACTATTTCCGAAAAGAAATAGTTCCCCGGAATAGAAACATTGCCATGCGCAGCCTAAGTTGCGTTGCAGCTAATCCTTAGTGTCTTAACATATGTCGCACTTCCATGTCATGTCTATCTCCTCCTCCCTCATGCGATAGAGAAACGACAATTCTTGTAATGAATCTACTTGACTAGAATCGTACTTGTTTAAAAAAATTCGAGCCAGTGTGTTGCATACCATTATCCTCAGTCATACATTGCTTGATCCTTTGCCTTATCATCATTTGTCTCTCTCTTAACTATAGCTGTTGTGCTGAAATTTTTTGCTACTCCTAATAATCCTTTGCTGGATCTTCACTAAGGCTAGAGATGCATTCTTCATCCTAATGCTCCAAGCTCGGGAAATGTACCAAAAAAGTCATAAACTTATTACATTTGTACTAATTCAATCATAAACTTTTGGGAAAAAACCACGAAAAATCCTAAACTTTGCCCAAAGTGACAGATTTACCCCAAACTTTTTTTGGTGACACAAAAAACCCTAAACTTCTGTCAGGTGACACATTTATTGTCACGCCCTAATCTTCGAGCGCGCGCCCATCCCTCACCTGGTCGATTAAATAGCGACGTCCTAGGACGCATCACCAACCCTTTCATTTTAATACGCAAGCGGAAGCATATAATAAAATCCACAGACAATAAAACAATGGGATAGAAAAGTAGGGCATATTTTTCCAACATGAAAAACCACAACCACACTTTTATACAAGCAAACCCCATGGTATATATTACAATACTATTCACAAAAGTCTGATCTATCATACATCAGATCACAACTTAGAGTTTGTAAAACAGGATGGGGTCTTAGTCCTCGTCCAGGTCATACTTTGGAGGTCATCCTCCTCTTCTTCATCTTCAGGGTCTTCTTCAGGGTCCTCCTCTTTAGGTTCCATCTTAGGTTCATTCTCAGGCTCCTCATCAGGTTACTCCTCTTCGACGTCCACTCCTTCTTCGACACCCTAGCCGGAATCCACATTTGAGTATACCGGAGATTCAAGGTCGTCGAGTTTGGAATCCTTTGCATCCACTACTGACCTATCTTTGTGATCTGCCGTCCCCTCTCCGAATGCCTCTTCCAATACGTACAGAGGCACATCACCTTCTGATATGGGACCCTCTTTTCGCTCATCATGATAGTGACAGTACCACGACCGATACTCGTGGAGCACCTTATCGGGTTTATTCACGTCAACCCAGACGGTGGACTTGATCAGTATGTATTCCAGTCCTTCGGGGTGGTTATGTATATGGAAGTGGTATCTTATCTCTGTGATCTCCTCGGGCATACCAAAATGCATAGGAGGACAAGGAGGTGGAGGTACTGCCATCTAGGGGCCTGAAATGTTATTTCATGACGGGGTGAGACGACGTCTCAGGGAGTTCTACCCCCTAAGACTCGATTAGAAAACCAATATGCCCTAAAGCTGCCTAAGCACAACACGAGTCAAAGGACTTACCTTGGCCTTAGATTCCACCTGCAATTCAATAGAGTTCGAATAGGCACTCAATCAAACAATTCACCACCATAGATCAAATCATTGATCAATCGACCTAGTCGATTACATGTCACCACGACCCTTTCTTGGTCGGCTCATCTCATACTATTTATTAAGCCCATTCATATCTGGACCGCTCTCTGCTAAGCTGATAGATAGATAGTATAGCTCGCTTCTGAGATGCTCGGGTATACTGCTCTCTGCTAAGATGCCATATCGCCCATAGGCTAATATAGTATACCTACATTGCTCAATCTAAGCTGATAAGGTATACCGCTTTCTGCTAAGCTGCCATAACGCCCATGGGATGATATAATATACTGGTATATTGCTCTTTGCTAAGGTGACATATCGCCCGTAGGCTAATATAGTATACCCTTCCAAACATACAACCGATTTCACATTTTGACCATTCCCGATAAAATAGCCGTGTGTGGGTACACGGTTGGCCTTAGCCAAAATATTATAATTTCCTTTCCCCAAATCCCACAATTTTTTGTAATCCACCAAAATATTTTTGGTGCTATCAACCGACGCTCGGTTATTTTTCAATTAATTACCAAAATTAATTAATTTAGGAATAAATCCTAAAATCACCAATAAATCAATTCAGCACAATTTAGCACTTAAATAATTAAATCGATCGCACCACGATAATCAACATAAAATTCCAATCACCGACTATCCCGGTCTAATTTTCGGAAAATAATTAAATAATTAAATAATTACGAAAATTATTTAATAAATGCCAAAAATCCAACTTAGGCTCGTAATGCGTAATTGGACGCCGAAACGGACCCGGAAAATTTTTGAGGTTCGTTCAATACATACTAGGATCTATTTGCTCGCTAACTACACTAACCATTTGTCTAACATGCATTGGTAAGGCACTAAATTAATTGCTCTACTCTAATATATCCACCTAATTGCACTTAATTAAATCTAATCAACCCCTAAGCATCATTAACCTACTAAGCGAGGTTTAGTGAGTAAAACTCACTTATTTAACGAGCGGTTCGGTGCAAAACGATGGAGACGTCACGGGGCTCGACTTTCTTCAAGGCGAGCCTAGCAACCAGGGCTCGGGACACCTCCAAAATGGGCCTTGAAGGTGGCTGGATACCCACAAATTCTGCTTCTGTTTTGGGCTGCAAAAATAGAGGAAACAAAGCTGAAATGGCGGCAAGGCTTAGGGAAGGCTGCATGGCTCTTGGTGGGCTGAATGGCGGCTCCGGCGGGCTTCCACAGCCACTCACGGCTGCTAGAACGGCGGAATAGAGCTACTGATCGATGGCCTGGGCGTGTGTAGGCGGAGCAAAGCACGAGGGTGAGCACATGCGAGGAGGATGGCGAGGTGGCATTCTGGCAAAGGGCGGTGGTGTCGTGCAGCTCCGGGGTTGCTGGCTGCTCTTCCTCAGCTACTATGGTGTTCGAATCAAGCAAGATGGAGGGGATAGAGGGGGTTTCGGCCAGCAGAAGAGGAAGAGAAGGAGAGAGGAAAGGATAAGGGGGCAAAGGGTCCACTTGGCTCAATTTTTCCATTCAATTGTCCCCTTTGACCACTCCCATCCACATGCTGTCTTCCTTGGCCTCAAATTGGCCAACAAGTCTTCAATTATAATTCTTGAGATGGTCCAAAAGTGGTGGTGGATGGGGGGCTACGGATTTCTCAATTTTGGCTTCAATTGGACACCTAATCTCACTTGATTTGATCCCAATTGACCCTCATAATTTCAATTGGTACCCCAATTATCAATTTGATATTTTTTCTCACCAATTGATCCATCTTGCATCCCAATTGCACAATCAAAAACGATCCCCGGCTTTTTTCTGAACAAAAACGACCCTAGGACGACTTTTTTCCCAAAAAGTCTCGGGTTTCAGAAAAATCTTCTGAGACTGAGTCGATACTTCTAAAATTTATTGTGACATGACAAAATCTTCAATTTCTGAAATCAAGCTCAAATTCACGGTTAATTTCCATTCGGCGCGTTTTTAGCGTAACCTAGGCTACCGAGTAAGTTTCAGAAATTTTTAGTGCAAATGACTCGTGGTCGATTTTCTTCGAGCCACAATGAACCCACTTGACACATTGGCAACTCTCAGTTGTCGTGAAAATCTCAAGGATTCAAATACGGACACAGGGTACCAAAACGATAGAAAAATCAGTCTAGTGTCGGTCGACGAGAATTTTCCAATTTAGTGGTGTCACCCATGATTAGCCACACATCCCAGTCGAACCAACCTATCTCTGATCTCAAATCGATTTTTAACTATGCCGAAATGGCATCTAAAAATAAGCACGGTCGAGAAGCCGATTCTTGGTCGAATTCTCAAGTCTATTGCGTTAAAATTCCTTAATGATTTCCTCAAATAGTCTAGTTATTTCAAGAGTGATCAGCTCTCAGAACAGCCCTATAGGCACGTCAATGAAATGCCCGATTTATTCAATAGAAAACAGTATTGAAAATCTGGGATGTCATATTTACCCTAAACTAAAGGGCATTTTTGGTCTTTTTATGCCGGCAAGGGCGGCCCCGCCATGGTTGGTGGAGGGAAGCCAGCGTCCGGTGAGGGTCCCTTTGCCTAGGTTGGCTAGGGCCGCCCTTGCCCGCGTCGGGCAAGGGCGGCCCTTGGCTAGGTCGGGCGAGGGCCTCCCTCGTGTCCTCGCCTAGATCTGGTGAGGGCACCCCTCGCCCGAGTCTCGTGAGGGCATCCCTCGCCAAGCCCTCGCCGACGTCGGGCGAGGGGTGCCCTCGCTAGATCTGGCGAGGGTCATCCTCGCCCGACGCTGGCGAGGGCCATCCTCGCCATTGTCGGGCCAGCCCAGTCGAGGGCTACCCTCGCCCGACGTCGGTGAGGGCGGCCCTAGCCAGCCTAGGGCGAGGGCGACCCTCGCTCGCCGGACGCCGACTTCCCTTTGCCGGCGAGGGTAGCCCTCGCCGTACGTCGGCTTCCCTCCGCCATGGCCAGCAGAGGGAAGAAGAAGAAAAAAAAAAAAGAAAAAAAAAAAAAAAAAGGAAAAGAAAAAGACAAAAATGCCATTGATTGGGTAAATGTGTCACGAGTTTGAAAAGTTTAGGGTTTTTCATGTCACAAAAAAAAATTTGGGGTAAATTTGTTACTTTGGGCAAAGTTTGGGGTTTTTGGTGGTCTTTTCCATAAACTTTTCAATTGTGTTAGTTTAGTTATAACATTTTCACATTAGTACTAATTTAGTTCATCCAGTCAATTTAGGTTGGAAATTGATGATGTAAACACTGGCGATCCTACGTGGCATCTCTAGTGCTGACGTTGAAATTTTAAAAAAATAATTTTCATTTATTTTTTATGTTTTAATTATTATTATTATTATTATTTTATTTTTCCTTTCTTTTTCTTTGGCCCGTGGTTGGTACCGGCCATGGCTAGCTATTGGCCATAGGCGAGGGACTAGCAAGGGCATCATGGCTCTCGCCTGATCTAGCAAGGGTGAGACCCTCGCAGCGTGGGTGAGGGCTCGACCCTCATCTCCCTACCCCCGCCAGATTCAACGAGGGCTTCCCATGCCTAGGCGGCAAGGGTTGAGCCCTTGCTCCTTGCCCGATTTCGCAAGGGCCACCCTTGCCCAAGGCATGAGGGCCACGACGCCCTCGCCTGGTCGCTAGCCACGGGCCAAAGAAAAAGAATAGGAAAAAAAAGAAAAAAAAAGGAAACACAAGAAAAAAGGAATTTAAAAAAAAAAGAAATCGAAAAATGATTTAAAAATGATTTAAAAATGTCCATGTTAGCACTAGTGATGCCACATAGGATCACCGACGTCCATGTCACCAATTTCCGGCTTAAATTAACTGGATGGATCGAATTGATACAAATGTGAAAAGATTTAGAATTAAATTGGTCTAATTGAAAAGTTTAGGACTAAATTGGTACAAATGTAATAGGTTTAAGACTTTTTTGGTACTTTTTCCCCTCTAGGCTCAATTATTGCTAGAAACAGCTTCAACTTTCCATACAACCCCAATCAAATGAAGTTAGATTGAATCATTTGACCCAGTATCGCCTCACCACGAACATTGTTTAGTACATTTTAGATTGACGTGTAGCAAAAAAAAAAAGTGCTCAAGACTTCCAAGTCTCCATCTCGCTCATGTGTGGGCTCTGTTTAGTGTTTTACATGATGACACGGACAAAAGGTGAAAATGAATTATCAAAATTGTCTTTGCTGTTTAATATGTTGACCTCAATCAAGGCAAGCCAGTATGTCTGGATCCTTTATTCATGAAGGCCTTCTGCTAATGTTATACTTGAAGCTACCGTCCTGTTCGTAGTGATATTTTGCGTCTCGTGGAAGTATTTACACCAATACATATTCAACCGTGCTATTGGCTGAGAAGACATTGCATCATATCCACTGAAGCAGCAGATATCACATGCCGTGTCATTAGATTGCAACCGATTCCAGACGAAGCTTTGGATTTTAGTTCTGTTTCAACAATTGAGGATTGATTTGCTTGGGAGAGTTAGGCGAAACATCACTTCATGTTTCTGGGAAATCTAATCATACACGCTTGTGCAAATGAATTATCAAAATTGTCTTTGCTGTTTAATATGTTGACCTCAATCAAGGCAAGCCAGTATGTCTGGATCCTTTATTCATGAAGGCCTTCTGCTAATGTTATACTTGAAGCTACCGTCCTGTTCGTAGTGATATTTTGCGTCTTGTGGAAGTATTTACACCAATACATATTCAACCGTGCTATTGGCTGAGAAGACATTGCATCATATCCACTGAAGCAGCAGATATCACATGCCGTGTCATTAGATTGCAACCGGTTCCAAACGAAGCTTTGGATTTTAGTTCTGTTTCAACAATTGAGGATTGATTTGCTTGGGAGAGTTAGGCGAAACATCACTTCATGTTTTTGGGAAATCTAATCATACACGCTTGTGGAAAATTTCTTCTGGCTGAATTGCCTAAATGTTCATGCTTTTCTTTAGAAGTGATTGTCGTGACCTCCTTTTCGGTGCCCTCACGTGTGGGCATGCGTAGGCTAATGGCTCGCTAAGTATTAGGCTTAGCTCGAACTCTCTCAAGCTCACTAATTCACAACTTATGATTCGAGTTTTTTTAACCTGCAAGTCAATTTCAAATAGGAGTCATTACTAATTTACTAATTGATTTTGGGCGAGTCACTAATTCACAACTTACTACAGCGCAACCAGAGAAACTAAGTTGATCAACTAACGCCCTTCCGATACCTAATCTTCTTTAAACCTTAAGGTTACATTTGATCATTCGGATTTGTTACTAAGATAGGATTGGATGAGATATGATATGAAGTATAAGAGATTTTGTTATATCCTATCAACTGTTTAGTGATTGCAATAATAAAATGAATATATTCACATCATATTATATATATTATTTGGTATAAATGCCTATATGAATAACAAATTTTACAAATGGAGATGGTAAAAATCTGCGATACTCTTATCTACTTTATTTTTATTTTATTTTTTATTTTATTTTCCCCTCTTTTTAATTAATTTCTTCTTCCCCTTCCATCATTCTCTAATAAAATTTTATTAAATAGAAAATTGTACTAATATACCTAAAATATGTAATAAATATATATTTATCTATTGAATTTATATTATAAGATATAATTAAATTCAAATATATTAATAAAAATAAGATTAATTTAAAAAATAAATTTGATTTTTTGTTATTTTGAATTTCTTATATTAGAATTCAAATATTATTTATATTAAAATATAATTTTTATTCATAAATTTAAGAAATTTGTTACTTGAGAAAAAGCTTTAATATTATGTATATTAGAAATCCTATCATTCTTTATCACACCTCTCCCATGAGATAATTTTATCCTGTCTATATTTGCTTTATATCCGATTTTGTCTTATCTTGGGTAGGCACCAAATGCATGATAGAATAAATTTTATTCTATCCTGAATTTTATCATGACCACCAAACTCAACCTAAGGCTTTTTACATTTTTAAGGATTTTCTATGCATTTGTGGAGGATAAAAATCATCTTTTAGGCATTTTCTAATTTTTTGGTGAATATAAAATATTTTTGGGTTTTTCTATTTTTTATTATTAAATAATAATATTATAAAAATTGACCTAGGTTGGATTCCTAGGTTGGGACCGACCTGTTTCATCGACCACCAACTTGGATGGGCTTGTAGCATGGGCCTAATTGAGGCTTCTTCTTTAAAAAAAAAATAAAAATTCCAAGCACATAATTTAAAAAAACAAAACAGGCCAACATCTTCCTAGGCCTGTGCAAAACAACCCTTGAGCCGACTAGATTTGCGAGCCAGCCTGACCCAGCCTGACCCAGCCAACCCAACATCCCCCTTGTGTCCTTTTTGCTCTTTACTCGGGGCTGCTCTCATTGCGACAGAGACAATCGTGGCAGGAGGCTCCGCCTGTCTTCGCTAGACTGGAGGACGTCTCAACGTCACCTCAGCTTGGGCCTTCATCCTAGATGGCTATGACACTGTTGACCGATGGTCTTCTCCCCTGCAAATGAGCAGGAAACAACAACAAAAACAAAGGCAATGACAACAACGAGGACTCTAAGAAATGACCCAAACGACGGACACCCACAACGCCAAACACAACTACATTGTCTCAACAATGCGAATCAACCTAAGGATGCTCGGTTTTGGCCAGAAGCAAGGGCACAAAAACTAGATCCTGTTGAGGCATCACGTCGAACAGATGGTATACACTACAAAATTGAGAGTTTTTCAGCTTGATTGAGATCCAAACCCAAGTTGGGAGTCTCAACGGATGAACCACAACACCTACAGTAGCAAATCGAAGGACAGATGGGGGTCGGAGTTCGCATTAGCCGGACGGCCATAAGCACTGGCCCAGCATGCCTTGAAAAAAAAAAAACAGGACGGTGGTTTACAGGCTTGGCTTAGGGAGGGTGCAATGGTAGTTTATTGGTGCGGTTTGAGTGCAGTGGTCGCTGGAGGCTCGCCACTAATCTCACTATCTCTCATGTTGGGGTTTATCCCACATCAGTTGTGGAAGAAACAAGTGGTTAGTTTAAGCTAGTTTTTTGGGTGAGAGAGGCCCAAGACCACCTAACACTGGTATCAGAGCCTAGGTTACCAATGAGTCTAGACTCAATAGTCACTCGGAGGTATTAGAGCCTAGGTTACTAACAAGTCTGGACCCAATAGTCATTCGGAGGGGGTTGTTGCAGCCTCTGACCTAAGCCAGATGTTTAAGGGGGAGATTGTTGGCGTTTATCCCATATTGGTTGTAGAAAAGATATACTTGCTAATTTTCTACCTAGACCAAAAGAATTTGCAGCCACCACGTCCATAAACATGTATGGTAAGAAATCTAAAAGGTAGTTTTAAGGCCAGAGAAATCAAGCCCAAATGGCCTTTATATTCATATCCACCAGAAATCCCTAGGCTTATCCAAGATAATGTCCTTGTTGAAAATCTTGGAAGGCTTATGTGGCAATATCACTTCCATATCTATAGTGAATATGGTGGTTTTCTCCTCAGGCCAAATGGATTACACCTGAAATATCCATTTATTCATCCTCTCACTTTCTTTCTAGAAGAAGAATTTCCATTAAAACTCAAGTGGTTTTTATTGATATTTATTTAATCTTTATACCATTGTCATTGAGTTTCCAACAACCAACATGCCCCTTATAATTAGCAGAATCATTGAAGAACAAACCAAGTGTAAATGTCTTGGGGAAATGCTTAGTTGGTTTAAACCATTAGGTGTATAGAAAAGTATTTTTGAACCCAAACTCAGAGCATGTAGGCCTGACCCAGAACTCTACACAATTGTTTTATTTTTCAGGCCATGGCTAGTTGTTCAACCTAGTGGAGATATATGTAAAACTTCGGCAGATGTTGGGGTATCTATATATAAGCCCCAACTTGCTTTAAATGAGATTTTTGCAACACTCTCTTATAGAATCTCATCTTATTCTTGACAGTATTGAGAATTGCAGAGAATATTGTGCTTACGTAATTAGATCGTGCCACCAGAGATACGGCCAACAGAAGATATTCCTATTTCTTGGGATTATTATGATGACTATCACATAATCCGTCCAACGATTGATGCTTGCTTAAAGAGATACTACGGAATGGATGTACCACACACTTCTAAGTCATAAGCAAATTCACGGGATTTAGCTTCATCATCACAAGATCCGTGGAGAGGTCTACTGTCACAATATCCTTTTGATTATGGTGAGCTACAACTTGAACTCAGTCTAGGCCTTGACAAAAAAGATCCATCACTCCAGCTTAGGTATCTACCCCAACTCGGTATTCCAGCATGTTCTGCCGATGCTCATATAGGTTCTCACCAGTCATCCAAAAGACAAAGGCCGACTAAAACAATTGAAAAAGTAGAATAGCTCTTTGAGACGCTCAGGCAACAATATCCAAAAAAAGGTACTCCTAATCCTCTTGACATCCCGTCTAGCTCATACCAATCTCTAGATGATTCAGACACCAAAAATCTCGTAGCTTTGGAAATTGAAAGAATGCTTAAGGAATATCAAAGACGGAAGTATGGAGAAGACTCGGATGACAATGCTTAAGAGTCTCTTCATAGGCATAATAAGTAAAGCAAGACTCTAACAGAAGATTATTCAAGACAAAACAAGAAAGGCAAAAGACCCACATGAAGAAGACGAAAAATTTGACCTCGAGCACCGTAGCGCACTGTTCATGTACTATTTGGTACTGTAGCATAGTACTGTAGCACTGTAACAGAAGCAAAAAAAGCAGGATAATGTGTGCAGAAGTTAGTCTATCGGTAGAAAACTTGTAAGGTGCAAATAATTGGCCTTTGTCGGCCAAGCTATAATCTTCTAATGTGTTGTTTTATGCCTATATAAGGCAAGGTTTGTAAGCGTTAAGGGGTAGAAGAGATGCACCCTCTCTAGAAATAAAATCGTGTGGTTTGCTATAAATCCCTAAAATCTCTCCTCATTCCTTTCTACCTGATTTGATTCTTTAAAACTAGAAATGTTCTGATCAATTTTGGTAGTATGCTCTGCACTTGCCATAATATGGAACCTGTGTAATAGAATTCTGCTATCTTAAATTTTTCTATGATGTGAGCCAATATATGAAGAAAAAATTGATGGCTAATAGGCAGTCCTTATTTTGAGGCCGAGGAAGGGCCGTGCGTGTGAGATAGCATACTTACCACAAATTCTGTTTTCATTTTCCCTGACTCATATCATAGTGAAATTTTCTGGTATCTAAGTCATGGCATTTTTCAGCACAGTTCTATTTTGAAGTTGATTATTTAGTGTGGAAAGGGGGAGAATTTCCTTACCATGACTGAATCCTCCGAGCTTTCCACACCCTCCATTGTAAATGCTCTTGTTTCTCTTAGTCCTCCGCTTGAACTCCACACTTTTAATGTCTCTAAGATTGACTATCTTTATGAGGTTTCTTATCTCAATGAAGATAGTATGAAGATAGTAAAATCTCTGAAATTGACTTTCCGCTTATAAATCCATATTCTGCTTTTGTTAAACCATCTTCTTTCACTCCTATTCGTTCTATTAAGCAGCTTATTAAGCATACCCCTAAAGAAGTTAAAGAGTATGTTCAGTCCTCAAAATTTGACCAGCATCTTATTCCAGCTACTCAGTAAGAACACTTTGTTACCCTATAAATCCCTTATGACTTTCCACACCGGTGGATATAGCAAGGCTTCACACACCTGCACCTTTGTTGCCATTAGACTTGCTTTGTCCTTTCACGAAAGGAAGGGATTACCCATGGTTGCTCAAATGGCCCTTTTAGACATCCATTTCTTAGACTACCAGCATGCTTGTATCGGTACCATCCAAAGCACCCTCAACATAACAATGTTTGTTACATTGTTTATGGCTCTCTCGGATCATCGACTTCTCTTAGCCCTTAAGGTTCAGTTATAGATTATTGGAGCACCTCAAACTCCAAATTTTGTTGCTGTCACCTTACATTACCAAATGGTTTATTGGGTCCAGAATCATGCTATTGACCTCAACTTTCCTGGTTCCAAAGATGCCCCTTTCATCTCGGTGGATAATGATCAAATCTCATGTATCCATGTTCCTAGACAAATCCCTTGAGATCAGTTGGTCAAGTTACTTCTAGACACGTGGGTAACTAACTATAAAAAAATCCACCAAAACTCCACACCCATCCAATCTATGGAGTTTTAGTTTACTAAGAAGAAAGATGACATGATTGTCATCAAATTTAGTAAGGAAAAATAAGAGTCCACATCTATTTTTCCTACTTTTTTTATGATGCAACCTTCTACAGCCCATGTTCCAGATGACAAAGGCCATCCGGATCCAAAATTTATGATCGAATCTTTTGATTAAGAGGAACGACCTATACATTTTATAAATATTCTTGAACAAGACACTATTTCTGGGATCTAAATTGTTGGTGCTCTCTTTACACAAATCCTCCAGATGATGAAGAAGATGATAATCCATCCAGAAAAAAAAAAAAGAAGCAGTCAAAAGATAAACTTTATTAGATGTATCTTAATGGAGACCTAACCGTTGGACCTCTTGGTGAAGATGGAGGAAAATATCAATTCATGGTCTCATACGGACCACCTTGAACCACACGCTCCTCCAAAAATCCCCGAATCATGTGAACCTCCTCCACCTCCTCAGTCGCCACTCAAAAAGAAACCATCTTTCTAAAAGCCAGTTATCGCACAATTTTATAAACCCATCTACAAATGGGTAAAAAAAAAATTCCTTTCCTCTTGAAATACCCAAAACACCTTAGTCTTCATGTTCCCTAGAACCAGAACTACCACCCGTCCTTCCATTTGTCTATATGTTCCAGTCCTTAGACTTTCCACCTTTGGAAAGGTCTAATTCCAGTGCCCCATTCCCGGCATTAGAAAAATTTATAGATATTCATAATCGGTTCTGTCATATCCCTAAGGTCTTAAATCCTATGGATATTGACGACCATGGAAGGCAAAAGAAAGTTACAACTGCTGAAGCTATTCTAAATTGGCAATCGAAAAATGCCATAACCCATAATAATGTTCTCAAGACAATTGATACCAAGCTTTCATCTGTCTAAGCTCGTCTTGATCATGTCGACCAGAAGGTTGATCATATGGCTTTGGTCACGAACAAATTGCTTGAGACATTCCTAAAAAGACTTCAGCAAATGGAACCTGGAAGATTTCTCTCATCATTATTTGGAAGACTAAATGACTGAAATGGAAAAATTAAGAAGATAAATCAAGCTCCACCAGGATGGAAAATTTATTCCTCCTCCAGATCCATTTTCCCAGTCTTGGCAAACGATTCCAAGAGATACGGGCCCTTCTAGGGCTACATCAATTGCTTGAATTATTGATGAAGCTTCAAGGCAAGATCAAAGGGATATTGTTACCATTCGAAATCGTATTCTATGAAGCATTGACACTCTCTAAGAACCTTCTTGTCGTGTCGGACACTTTGACACGTGTCCGACACTCTCTGACACTCTCAAACACTCTCCGACACTCGGTCAACATGTGTTGGAAAATCCGACACCTGGTCAAATTTCTCGACACTCTTCGACACTCGAGTTGGAATTTTGACGTACAAGTTTTCGTCACGTGATTCCGATATCTAGGCCAATTTTAAAAATTCAATTAATAAGAGAAAGAATAAAAACCTAGTCTTCTCTTCTCTTCTAACTCTCACTTCCCATGATACACAATTCACCCCTTAAGTTTTCTTTCTCCTCTTCCAACATATCTAACATGTGAGTCCAGAATATGGATCGCTTGTTTTTTCTCCAAGTTCTATGAATTATTGAAATAGAGTTGAATTTATCAAATTGAAACAATGAATGATATTAATAAATGACAGATCAATGCTTTTAGTATATATTCATTATAGGCTTTTTTAATTATTTATTTATCTATGAATTTGATTGAAATAATCATAAAAATGATCATTTATTATGTATATATAAATATATATAATATACAACGTGTCCGAACGTGTCGAATTCTCTATTTTTTTAGAAACGACGTGTCGCGTGTCTCGTGTCAGTGTTGGTGCTACTTAGATTGTATTAGAGAAATGGAAAAAGCAAAGAAAGATTAGTGAAGAAAAGAAGCTAGACCTTGAACCTTTTCCAGAATCTCCTTCTGCTCATATGGTCTCGAATCCACTTGAGGCTTTCCTTCGAGACCAAGGTAGGCAAAGCATACCAACTATTGTCTCATTTGATTCTACCAAACAAAATACTTTTGAATCAACCTCAGAACCGGATTCCCTTTCCTCCGAAACTGCTTCAACCTCTGAACCACAAACACCAAAATCCAGTACACCTGCTATCTTTATGGTTGATCCTCCCGAAGTAGAGATGGAATCAAATTCATTTAAGCCAGAAGTAGTACATCTTCATAATTCAAATCTTGGATAGAATTCTTCACCTTCAAAATACTACTCCACACTCAATGACATTCCATACTCTAAATAGTCAAATAGACTGCAAGAATTTCATGCTTGGCTCAACACTAAAACAATTTCTATTGAACATCGGTATGACATATTCACCAAGTTCGTAAGCAAACTCACTAAAAGCTTAAAAGATTGGTGGAGATCTAATTTTGTTCAGATTGAAATGACATTTTTGCTCCAAACAGATTTTCATCATGTGATCCGAATTATCCACCAATTCTTTATTAGTTTACCAGAAGATCTCCTTGAGCTTAGAGGGAGAGAATTTTTTTAAAGAAAATGTTACTCTCTATGAAGAAAGCATCTTTATAAGCATTTCCAAGTAATGCTCAAATCATTCTATGCTCTTGGAGCTGATCCCAACCTCAAGCAGGTATTTTTGGCATCCATTCCAAAAAGAGATTAGCCAAATGATGGAAAGATCCATTCAAAATAAATAGCAAATTGTTGCCAATGTTCCTTTTGGGGAACGTCAGCAAGAGATACATCTTGTTTTCGATGACCTTTGCATTCGAAGGAAGGCTTTCAAAAGTTATCTCAAGAGTAATAAGGAACTTGACTGGGCTTGTCGAAGGCCTGAGTTAAGAATCAAGTGTTCAAAGAAAGACTCCTGTGATGATCCTTCTTGCAGAGATCGATGCAAAAAACGAAGACACTTCAAAAGATTCTCCTTAGGACATGCCAAGAAGAAGCGCAAATGGTGATTCTTACGAAAAAGACACTTTAAACGAAGCTCTTCTTGAAGGCGTAGAAAATCCGATAGGTGTTACATTTGCAACAAGAAAAGTCATTTTGCCAAGAGCTGCCCCACGGCTAAAGGAAGAAATTCACATTTAATCCATAAGATAGAAAAGCAAACTGGAGTATCACTCCAGGATGATGATGTTGAATCGAGTTTTTTTTTTTTTTTTTTTTTTTTTGCCTGGAAGATGAACCAACCAAGCACATTGTGTGTGCTATCCAAACATGATTACAAACTAATGATACTTGAAAGTTCATCAAGAGAACCAGAAGAAGAGGTATTCTCCTTCTCTAAACCTCCCACAATCCAAGATCTTTGTGCATACACTCCCTTTATCCTTCCATATTTTCCTATAAAATATACCCATTTAAGTTTGATAGACCTATTTCTCTCGTTGCCCTTGTTGACATTGGAGCTGGTGCTTCTATTTTTGACACAAAGATACTTCTAGAAAAATACTGGACGCCATACACCCGGTATTTCAATTCTGCTTCTAGAGATACCTTTGCTACAAGAGTATGAAGTAAATACATCACCATATAATTCTTTCCCCAGTGTTCAGTCACCATTAAATTCCTTGGCTCGAGCTCCCCAGATAAAGATATCATTATTGGTTGGAATATCCTTACACAAATTCCTAAACTCAAAATTGTGCCCAATGGACTATGGTTCAAAGGACAGTTCTAGGAATTTGTAGACATCTAAAGATTTTAGACTATCCAAATGAGCATTCTAGATCCAATTCTGCAAACCCTTCTTGAGGAGTGTGCAGACTCTCATTTAGACTTTGTTAAAAAAATGCTCCAATCCTTTGTGGAAACATCTCAATTTCTTTATCAATCTTCATTTCAAGAAAAATGAGGATGTCAATTCCATTAAAGCCAGTCACTCTGGAATGAATCCAAAACATTTGCTTTTAGCCCAGAAGGAATGTTCGCATTTGCTTCATCAGGGATTAATCAAGCCATCAAACTCTCAATGGGCTTGTGAAGCATTTTATGTCAACAAACGAGCGGGGCAAAATAAAGGAAAGATGAGACTTGTTATCAATTATCAACATTTCAATCAATTTTTGCAAGATGATGAATTTCCTTTACCACATCAGAATTCTTCATTCTCCAGCTTCACTCAAGCCAAAGTATATTCTAAGTTCGATTTTAAAACTAGATTTTGGCAATTGGGTATTCATCTTGAAGACTGATACAAAACTAGATTTTGCATCCTGAATCAACATTTCCAGTGGACAGTGCTCAATTTTGACCTCAAAACAACTCATTCGTTGTTTCAGAAGGCTATGTGTAGAATTTTCCAGCCCATCTTGCCCAATGCTCAAATTTATGTTGACGATATCCTCCTCTACAACCTAGATGAGGACTCTCATTGTAAATTATTAGCTTAATTTGCAAACTTGGTATGAAAGCAGGGCATCATGTTATCCCAAAAAAAGATGATCATTGCCTAGAGAGAAATTGAATTTCTTGGGATGCATCTCAAGGATGAAACTTATTATCCAGGTCCTCATATTACTAAGGAATTGAAAAAATTTCCTAATGAAAATCTCTCTCATAAGTAGGCTCAGCAATTCTTGGGGATTGTAAATTATCTCTGGGACTTTGTTCCAAAGATTATAGAGTTTGTGAGTCTACTACAACAAATGCTCAAAAAAGATGCTTCTCCATGAGGACCACAGCAGACTAAGTCTGTACGCAGACTTAAGGAGATTTTGTAGCATTTTCCTTCATTGCGAATCCCTTCTAAAGGGAAAAGAGTATTGTAAACAGATGCCGGTGATGAACATTGGGCTGCTATTCTTTTTGAAGAAATCGATGGAAAATGACGAGTTTGTGGACACAAGAGTAGAAAATTCACACAAACATAAATGCACTACCACTCAATGTTTAAGGAAATCTTGGTGGTAAAATAATGCATCGGGAAATTTGAATTCCATCTTACAAGACATCATTTTCTTGTGGAAATGGATATGTCTAGTTTATAAGTGTGAGGGAAAGTCTCACCTTGTGAGCTAGCTTTTGGGGTGAGACAGGTCTAAGATTACCTAACATCTTAGAACTCTCTTTCTCTCTCGAATCTCATAGATCTCTATTACTCTCTCTCTCTCTCGTCGATTCCCTTTGCCTCTACCTCACCTTGCTTGGCCTCCCCCTCCTTTTATAGGTGAGGAGGCCGGTCAATGGAGAAGCCTTGACCGCCGGCCCCTGGCGTGCCAACTAGTGTCTGCTTCGGCCGAACCGGCGTCACCTTTCTCTTCCGTGAAGGCCTGCTCGTCATTGAAGATGACGCCCCTCCGTCCGGGTTGCTTGCTTGATCTCGTATTGCTTTATTCGGCGGCATTGATGACGCTTGTGAGACGTTCCCTCCATCGTCAGTCTACTCTTGTTCCTCTTCCTAGGTCTCACGCTTGTGGCTTGCAGGGGAAGGAGGGAGGAAGAAGACAAGGGGGAGGGGGGCCGGGCCAAGGGAAAGAGTAGGTGGGAATGGGCTCGGCCCTGGGCAAAGTAAAAAGAGATAAGGGGCTGGGGTTGACCCCAGCCCCAGTTTATTTTGCTTTTTTTTTTTTTTTTTTAATAAAACCCTTTTAATTTTTTTACTTATTCGAAATAAAGGAAAATGAAAAGAATAAATAAAACAAGTCAACGCAAATAATACTAATATCTACGTGATTTAATGGAAATATTTTTGGGTAGGGCCAAATTGGCACCTAATTTTCTTATCAACTTAAATATAAATATTTAGTTAAAATTTAAGTTTAAACAGTGATAAATTGAGAAACAAGCCCAAGAGTTCACTTCTTTGCAGGCTGGTGCAGATCCTGGATCATTATCTGATTCTGGTCAAACAGTTTCATACGCAGCGAACGGTGAAATTTTGACCGATATCAGTTGATATATTTGGGCCATCTACTGAGGAGTCTGTCTTTGGGAGGTATCTATCTTTAGGTGATGTTTTCCTATTGCATTTTCCATTTTATGAAAATCAAGTGAGCCATGTAGTACAAGTTATAGAACAATAAATTGTCTGTTAGCTTGTCATTGACCAAAACTATCAGGTCATTTTCAATGATGTCGATCTGATTATGTTTACGGTCACTAATCTTTAATTATCCTCTTTAATTTCTACTGACCATTTGGGATCTTTAATTTAGCCTCCAACACAGAAATGTATCCATGTATGAGAATATTATCTGGACTGATCTGTAAAATTGACTCATAAAATGATGCAAGAGACCAAGATCGATGTCAAGGCACCGAATGATTTCATTTCTTATGAAGCATCAAGTGTAAGCCTCAATGAGAGATCTAAAACCCGCCAAGGGAGTAATCTTATAGTCACTAAAACCAGCTTCATGAAGGAGTTTTGCCCACTCTTTCTCGTTCCTCTCTTTGCCCGTTGTACCCACCATCATAATCATGTCATAGAAGAGCTTCATCGTCTCACCTTCCTCCGGCCCATCTCCAATCACTGCTTCTACGATTATCGCTTTCCCTGTCTTGCTATTGCTCGTGATTGCTTCTTTACACCGCTTTAGAATTTTTACGCTCTCTTCGTCGCTCCAATCGTGTAATACCCACTGCATAATTTGTCAGACATATTGTAGCGTCAAACATGGAACTAATTAAAGACGAACTACAAACGTAGTATTATTCTCAATTTAAAAAATAAGTCGAAATATCAATTGTTCAATTAGGGACCAAGCAATTATGGCAAAAAGATATCATATCCAAGCACCAACTTATAAAAAAAAAAAAAAAACGCTAAACCCATTAATTTATGTAAGCAAGTTCTTTTTCGTATTTTCTTACAAATAAAATATATCACACCTTGAGTAAAACAGCGTCCGCCGGCGGAACAGCCTCAAACATGTCGCCACCCACGTACTTTAAATTCCTCGTCCTTTCCAAGCCGGCCACCACCCGCGGCAGATCGAGCACCGTCCACTCCATCTCTGGGAACGCCTCCGCCAGCTCCCTCGCCAACCCTCCGGTCCCTCCCCCAACATCGACCGCCGTCCTCAGCCCCTCGAAAAGCCGCCCCCCACACTTGTCCATTATCAACCTCGCCATCACTGGCCCGTCGCTCGCCATCGCCCTGTTCATGCGCTGGTCGAACTTCTTGTCTTGGGCCTTGATCTCCCACATGCTCTTCCTGTGCTTCATGTGAAAGGGCGTCCGCAGCGAGGGCGAGCCAGTCTCGCTGTCGCTCTTGAGCCACTCGCTCATGCAGTGAAATGGGTCGACGAATATCGGGTCGAGTGTGAGCAGTACAATCGGCGACAAGTCCAAGGGCTGGCCCTTCACAATCGCACATGAAGCCGGAGTTAGCGAATACTCAAAACCTAGCTCGTCAGCCTCGTGTTCCGACATTCCATTGCTTTCGGGGGCGGCCTTTTGGCGGGAGAGGAAGCCCGTGTGGACGAGGACGGCCACGAGGCGGCCGAGGAAGGTAGTCTTGGAGGTGGGGACCGACAGTGCTGCGGCGAGCTCAGGGAGGGTCGCAGGATGGCCACGGCGGTGGAGGGCGTCGGGGACGCCGAGCTCGATGGCGCATTTGAGGGACATGGACGAGATGAAGTTGAAAGCGTGGCGCGATACGTGAGCGTGGGCTCGGAAGGTCTCGCTCTCGCTCGTCTCCCCGTTGTAAGCCCTGTCCATTTTTTGTCTGGAGGAGATAAGATCGGATTAAGTTTGAAGGTAATTCGGGCGTTCGGATGGAGAAACGCTGAAATTTCGATTTTAAGAGTAATCCTAGGGAGTAAAAAGGATAGGTTTCCACGTCATTTGTTTTACTGAGGAACGCGCGGATTGTAACTGAAAGTTTACATGAGCAATTAATGTCAAATACCTAATAATAAGAATTTGTCACGCTATTTAGTACATTGTCTTTATGATCCTGTCCCAGTTCATTTAGTTTAAAGCTTTATTTTTACAACGTATGACTTATTGGTCTTTAATGTTGATGTTATGTAATACTTATTATGTAATGATAAAATTATTCCTAATAAAACTTTTAGTTGCGCAATGATAAAAAATTATTGTTAGAGATATTATTAGATGTAAGAGGTATTATTGTATCGCAATATACTATGATAGCAAGTCCTTATTAGGTTATGATAGCTAATTTCTTTGTTATATTATGTTTCCTCTTTTTTTGTGCCCGTTGTTCTCATAGAGGTCCCCATTAATCAACGCATTATAGTGTCCAATTTTACAGTGATACTTTCCTTATTTTTGGTTCTAACTTGGTATTTCAGAGTTAGGTGATCTTGAAGAAATTTTGAGTATGCATACCTCGCATTTCGTGTCATTCGATTCTCTCGTCGATATAGCTGGACCCATGTTGACATGACTATATGCATGTTCCACTTGTTTTTGTTTGACGCTGGTGCTTACATGCGATTGAAAATGTAAAAACCATACCTCCTGCACAAAATACGATCCCATCCCTTTCGATGCAGCCAATGTTAGTCAAGAATTACCACGAATTTGGAAGGTATTGCCAAATTGGTGCTGCCCAAGCTAATCAAAAGTTGGTGCAACATTTGATAGTATTGGCGCCCACAACAAATGTTGTTGAATTTTGCCTAATGATCGGCTTTTACACCTAGTAGGAGTATGCGCACTTCAGTGCTAATGCTTCTTGCATCTATTGTTGCGTCAACAGGATTTTAAGACTTTATTTGCAAACTCGATATTCTCATGCGTCGATGGTATTCGAAGACTTTATTTGGTTATATCTTTGGATAGCTAATTCTCTCTGTAGACTAGGATAACTGACTTTCTTGTTATATTAGATTACTTCCTTTCCTATGCACGCAATGTTAGGATATAAATATATTTTGATTGTTCGTAAAATTCTAAATGCAAGCGAACGTGTCGAACAAGTAATATAATGATGAGATAAAGTATCGTCCCACGAAAATAAATGATTAATAAACTAATTAAATACTAAAATAGATTAATTCTAAAATTTATCTAACATGTCAAAATATAATTAAGAATAAATTAAAAATAAAATTTAAAGACTAAATGCAGTAAATCAATCAGATAAATATGTTAGAGCATCCGATTTCACCATAACAACTAGATATGAATTTCATATTGTTGTGAATACAAGAACGATATCAAACATGTGATAGCGGAATTTCCTAACTTATTTACTATCATATCTCTAGGTATAGCAAACCTACTCAGTTTATTAATCCACTATATCTCTATGTGAATTAAAGTAAACATAAGTGCATTAAAAATTATAAATATTCCCGGTTTACAATGAGTCTTTTGGATCATCTTATCACCGAAAACTACACAAATAACGCGGTATATTTCTATCCACGTTTAATTCATGGTTATATATATTATAATGAGCAATTGCATATTATCACTTCTCAGTCTCAAACATGTACATCAGATCATTCAAGTGGTGGCCAGTCACCCAAAAGCATTACGCACAATAATATATAAATCACATGAATGAAATCAATTGCAAAACACAAAAATCATGAAATTCACATCATCATGGTTATGCTACATCGTAGCCCTAACAAAAGAAAATTAGAACATAGTAGATGAAGAAATAAAAATATAAATTAAAGTCAGCATCTTGAATCAAAGAATAAGAATTCTGTCACCACTTTTGTCTTCTCTTCAAAGTACTTGAAAAAACTCTCGGAACCACGAAAAACAATCTAGTAGAAAAACTAGCTTAAAAACCTAGCTAAAAAACCTAGCTGCTCTCTCTAGCTCTCCTATTTATAGGAGATATCCAAGATCATTATCTCCAAGCAATTGCGCACAAAATCAGGGAGTAAATCAGAGGATTTTTGATTTGATATCTATCTCCCACTGCTGCTTGATTCAAATTCCTGAGTTTTGCCATTTTTTTCCTTATCTTCTCCATATATCATTATTCTGTATAAATAAGGAAAATTCAAATAATAAGAAGGAAATCCAAATATTTTCTCATAGATATTGCATTAATTGTTGCCTAAAATAGGTAAAATAACTCTATTTTTATAGAGTTATCAAACCCCAAAACTCAACCTTTTGCTAGTCCTCGAGCAAAATCAAGACATAACACATAGTCAAGCTAACAACCTCCTCCATGACATCTTTCCATAATTGCTCAAATTCACAATTCAAAGAAAAACACAAATTTCATCTAAACATTGAAATTGATTTATAAGTTAAGATCAATTCTAACTATGTGATCCAAGTGTGTGTGTGAGAGTCCTCATCTTTTTCAAATTATATGCAATCCAGATAAATTCACATTGATATGCAACCTCTCAAAAATTCTCAATAATTATAACCAAATCTCATAGGTTTGCTTTTCATTCCTCTCTCCACTAATGTAAGCTAATTATCCAACCAAAAATCAATAGGACTTTTCTTGGTTTGTAATATAAGGCTGGGCTAAAAGTGAGATAACGGTAATTTTAAGCTCAAATCACCCATCAACATGTTGATTTCTAGGATCTAATTAGAGCCAATGTCACTGTCCAATTTCACTCATTCAAGATAATTTTTCTGCCACCATATATCATCATTCCTTCTTCTTCTTTTTTTTTTCTCTTTTTTTTGAATTACTTTTGAATTGCTTTATGGTGGAGTTTCTCCCAAAGTCCCTCCTAATTTAACATGAAAATTTCCAACCCATTGAGTATCCAAAAGGCTCACTCAATTGAAAGTTGGATAGGGAATCATAAAAGCAAATTTTTTTTTTTTTTTTGATAATACACCCCAAACAACCATAGCAATCACTTTTTTTTCTTTGTTTTTTTTTTTAACTCCATCCTTCCTTCCAAATTTCTATTAAGCTCAAATAATCCCAAAAAGAAAATCAACGTGTTAATAGGACATGGGACAATGATATAATTTGATAAAGGCTAGGCTAAATATATATGGGTGCCAATGTAAAATTGGATAATAATTAAGGCTCAAAGGGCTAACTAGGGATAAATAAACATGGTTAGCTTGAAAGGCTCAATCAATCCAAAAATTGCGTAAATCATTTTCTCAGTTAGATTTAGCTTAGGATTTCACCTCAAGAAAAAATCCAACAAATTCTAAGATTTGGGTGAAATTTAAGAAAATCACATACTTCACATGAATGTTCTCTAGATTTACACACAATTCAAAAATTAAGAACTTTTAGTGCTCAGTAAGTGGATCAACATAATCAGAATTAAAATTAACTCGCATATCAATTGCAAGTTTAAATAAAATTTAAATTTTCCTAAGAATCGCAAAAATTCACAACAAGGAATGTAATCATGATGAAAAAAAAAAAAAATAGCCAAAAAATTTATCTCCCCCTCAAACTTGAATGAAGCAGTGTCCTCAATGCGAAAAATAGAAATAGGAAAAAGAAAACTCCCTTGGTTGTAGGATAGGTTCATAGATAACCTTGATGATTAAACTCTTGAAATGTGCTCCCTAAAAAATTAACCTGGATAAAAGAGAGAAAAGTTAAGGTTTTTTTTTTTTTTTTTTTGCAAAACATAAACTTAACAATAAAAAAAAAACATAATTAGAATGCTTGGGTTGCCTCCCAAGAAGCGCTTGTTTTATAGTTTTCAGCCAAACTATCTCAGATATTGCTAATCTGGAGCATGAAGTTCAAAGGTGGTCTTCTGCTTGTTGTAACCACCTTCAAAGTAGGGCTTCAAACGTTGACCATTCACTACTTCTTGCATCTTCGGGTTCAAACGCCTCTGAGGTTGGATAGTGGGTTTATATTGTTCATCCATCAAAATTTTGTGCATGCAAATTGAAGGACTAATTCCCTTGATATCAGAAATTTTCCATTCAATTGCACCCTTATGCTCTCTTAATACTTTGAGTAGTTTCTCCTCCATCAAATCTGTTAAAGAAGAAGATATAATTACCGGTAAAGAAGAAACCACATCTAAATAAGCATATTTCAAATGAGAATGTAAGGGTTTGAGTTCAAGAATTGGAGGCTCTTCAATTGATGGTTTAGGCTTTGTAATATGATCTCCCAACTCCTCAAATTTAATTGCCTTTTGCCTTGAATATGGTGGAATTGCCTCCATGAAATTTGCGTACTCCTTTATCTCTTCATTCTGAATATCTGTGTCCCCTGGTTGAATCAGACATGCTTCAAGTGGATCTTTAAAAATATTTTCCTAAAAAACTTTATTCACCAACTTGTCAACTGTTTTAATTCTAAAACAAGAATTATCACCAGATGGATATTTCATTGCTTTAAAAACATTAATGAACTAAGATCATCTTGAACTCTAAGAATCAACTTTCCTTGTTGTACATCAATAAGAGTTGTTCCTGTTACTAGAAAAGGTCGACCTAAGATAAGTGGTACCTCAAAATCTTCCTCCATGTCAAGAATTATGAAATCTGCAGGAAAGATAAATTTGTCAACTTTTACCAAAACATCTTCCACAATACCTCTCGGATATTTAATTAATCGATAAGCCAGTTGAAGTGACACTGTGGTTGCTTTTACCTCACCCAATCCTAATTTCTTGAAAATTGAATAAGGCATCAAATTAATACTTGCACCTAAATCACATTATACTTTTTCAAAGTAAGAATCCCCAATAGTGCAAGGAATAGTAAAACTCCCTGGATCTTTTAATTTCAGAGGGAAATTGTTTTGTAGGATGGCTGAAAATCCTCATTTAACTTCACAATTTCATAATCCTCCAATTTCCTTTTGTTTGCCAAAATCTCATTCAAAAATTTTGCATAAGTGGGCATTTGCGCTAAAGCATCTGCAAAAGGAATGTTAATGTGCAATTTTTTAAATACATCAAGAAATTTAGAAAATTGCTTATCTATTTTGTGCTGCTGGAGTCGCTGAGGGAATGGAATTGGCGGCACATATGGCTTGGGATTATCTGGAGAAAGTTTGCCCTTACTTATCTCCTTTGATTGTTTATTGGTCACCTCTTCCTTGTTTCTGAAAATCTCCTCTTCTCCCACTTGTTTACCACTTCTCAAGGTAATAGCCTTTATGTTTTCAATTGGATTTTTCTCTGTGTTGCTCGGCAGAGAACCTTGTTGTCTCCTAACATCATGCTTGCTAACTTGCCCACTTGCATCTCCAGATTTCTGATTGAAGCCTCTTGGTTTTGAAATCTCACATCCGTGCTTTTGATGAAGTCATGAGTCGTATTAGCAAGTTTGGTGACTATATCTTCCAAATTTGACTTTGTCTCTTCTGATTGTTTGAATCCATGTGGTCTCATCACATTCTGATTATTCCATGAAAAATTTGGATGATTGCGCCATCCCGGATTGTACGTGTTGGAGTAGGGATTATTCTGTGACCTGTTAAAATTCCGAACAAAGTTAGAATTTTCACTAGATATTGTTTAAAAGTATTACTTACCTGACACTCTGTGCTAACATGTCCTCCACCGCAAAAATCACATGTCAAATTCTGAATTTTCATGACTGAAACACTCATATTATCTAGCTTTTTGTTGAGTGCTTCAAATTGTGCAGCAATTGCAGCAAAAGCATCCACTTCATGAACTCCTTTAACTTTTCGCATTGGTAGTATCTCTGTAGGCCACTGATAACTATTGGACGCCATCTCCTCTAATAGATCATAGGCTTCTTCTGGTGTTTTATTATTTAGAGTTCCCCCTGCAGCTGCATCAATCATAGAACGAAAATTTCAACTAGAGCCATTATAAAAAGTTTGTACCTGCATCCATACAGGTAGTCCGTGATGTGGGCATCTCCTAAGAAATTCTTTGAATCTTTCCCATACTTCATATAATGATTCATTATCCATATGCATAAAATTAGTAATATCGTTACGCATCTTCGCAGACTTTACAGGTGGAAAGAACTTACCAAGAAATTTCTGAGCCATATCATTCCATGTAGCGATTGATCCTGCAGGAATAGAAGAAAGCCAACTTTTAGCTTTGTCTCTAAGAGAGAATGGAAATAATCTCAATCTAATAGCATCATCTGTAACTCCATTATATTTAATGGTGTCACAGATTTCAATAAAAGCATCGATGTGAGCGTTTGGATCATCGCTTGGTAGTCCACTGAATTGCACTGATTGTTGAAGCATCTGAATGAGCGACGGCTTGATCTCAAAGTTGTTTGCTTGAATTGCAGGTCTTCTAATACTTGATGTGATGCCTTGAACTGTTGGTGCAGCATAATCTCTTAAGAGTTTACGTGGATTTTCATTATCACCATCTGCCATATTCTTAGAAAGATTTCTCTGTTCTCTCAATTGCCTTTTGAATGTATGCTCGACTTCTGGATCAAGCTCAGCAAGTTTCTCTTGTTGGCTACGTGTCATAAACCGATGTACACCCTGAAAAATAAAACAAAACAAAAGCTAGATTAAACTTAGAATTATCTGGTATCAATATTAATTAGTATTAAACAAACGATCCCCGGCAACGGCGCCAAAAACTTGTTCGTAAAATTCTAAATGCAAGCGATCGTGTCGAACAAGTAATGTAATGATGAGATAAAGTATCGTCTCACGGAAATTGATGATTAATAAACTAATTAAATACTAAAATAGATTAATTCTAAAATTTATCTAATAGGTCAAAATATAATTGAGAATAAATTAAAAACAAAATTTAAAGACTAAATGCAGTAAATCAATCAGATAAATATGTTAGAGCATCCGATTTCACCGTAACCACCAGATATGAATTTCAGATTGTTGTGAATACAAGAACCATATCAAACATGTGATAGCGGAATTTCCTAACCTATTTACTATCCTATCTCTAGGTATAGCAAACCTACTCAATTTATTAATCCACTATATCTCTATGTGAATTAAAATAAATATAAGTGCATTAAAAACTATGAATATTCCCGGTTTACAATGAGTCTTTTGGATCATCTTATCACCGAAAGCTACACAAATAACGCGGTATATTTCTATCCACGTTTAATTCATGGTTATATATTATAATGAGCAATTGCATATTATCACTTCTCAGTCTCAAACATGCACATCAGATCATTCAAGTGGTGGCTAGTCACTCAAAAGCATTACGCACAATAATATATAACTCACATGAATGAAATCAATTGCAAAACACAAAAATCATGAAATTCACATCTTCATGGTTATGCTAGATCGTAGCCCTAACAAAAGAAAATTAGAACATAGTAGATGAAATAAAAATATAAATTAAACTCAGCATCTTGAATCAAAGAACAAGAATTCCGTCACCACTTTTGTCTTCTCTTCAAAATACTTGAAAAAACTCTCAGAACCACGAAAAACAATCTAGTAGAAAAACTAGCTTAAAAACCTAGCTGCTCTCTTTGGCTCTCCTATTTATAGGAGATATCCAAGATCCTTATCTCCAAGCAATTACGCACAAAATCAGGGAGTAAATCAGATGATTTTTTATTTGATATCTATCTCCCACTGCTGCTTGATTCAAATTCCTGAGTTTTAACCATTTTTTTCCTTATCTTCTCCATATATCATTATTCTGCATAAATAAGGCAAATTCAAATAATAAGAAGGAAATCCAAATATTTTCTCATAGAGATTGCATTAATTGTTGCCTAAAATAGGTAAAATAACTCTATTTTTATAGAGTTATCATTGATTACGACACATTGTAAGATCTGTTGGAAGATATGCTCGAGATGTGCAATGTCCATTCAGATTTAGATTGATTTATTAAATCAATCAAAGATGAGCTTTGATTCTTGGGATATTTTCTTTCCCTTCGTTTTTTATTTTTTTATTTTATATCTAGGATTCGGCTTAGCACACCTTATCGGTGCTCACGGCCGCCGCAGGCCTGACAGGCCCAACGGAGACCACCGACTATACCTAGAGGGAGGCTATCACATGACCCCACCACCATGGTCCCCCACTTAAGACGTGTTAGCAACACGGAGATCAGAACTCATTCCCTCAGCGCTAAGGTAGTAGAGCCCAACTAGCGTAGCTGCCCACCGGTGGGTATCTTTGATTATTTTCTTTCCCTTCGTTTGTATATATCATGTACTATAATTACAAAGCTATGTACACTTTCAAATTCAATGAAAAGAAATACAAAAATCTTCCCCTAAAATATGTTCTTCTTGCTCCTTTTTTGTCTTCCTCGTTTCCTTTCATGGTATCAAAGCAGTTGTGCTCCTGGTTTAGCTTCCGCCTTGTTCATCGATTGATTGCCTGCCGTCTTCCCTATTCTTGCAACAAAGGGCACACTAACCTGCAAAACAATGTTAACACTCTGGCTAGGAATCAGTCACTTGAAACCACAAAGCGAGCAAGTTTTTTTTACCATTACTATGACTCAGAATCAGCCATCGGCTTTTGAAGAACGCGTCTCAGAAGAGATGGTGCCAGAGGTCTCGGATGTTCAAAATAGTACCTTTAACCCACCTGCTAGAGTTGTTGGAAGCTGAGAGCAGCCCATCCAAGCCTAACATATGCAATGACCATCACCACAGGCCCAGCCGAATCTGGGGCAACCCTTTATGGGCCAACCATTCCAATGGCTGCCCGTTCAGATGCAGCCCAATCCTTGGTATTATGGGCCAAGCCTAAACGCCTCGTAGTTAGGGAATCAAACCCACGAGAACAACACCCGGTCCAGTGGTGACCCGCCAGCCGCGAACAAGGCAAGTCCAACCACTGGGACAGGATCCTTCCTTACGGGGCAACCAATCAGGTCAGGAGATGCGAGTGCCAGTTTTCACAGTGCGGGGTAGACAACCGAGTTGAGTCTTCACAGTGCGGGACAGACAACCGGGTCAAGTAATCCGGGTATGGGTGGAAATCCCTACCCGTTTCCCCCACTTGGTTTCTTCCCGTATTCAATCTCGGCCATGACTAGTCGCCCGAAGCACGGCGACCCCCTGTTCATCTCCATAGCCGATGGACCAGAAATTCACCTAATCACTCTCTAGTTGACCGGATTGGAAAACTACTCAACTTGGGCACAAGAACTTCGGCGAGCTCTCGTCATGAAGGATAAATAATGTTTTATCGATGGGACCATTCTAATCCCGACGGACGAAAGGATGATACGACAATGGAAAAAGTGCAATCAACTTGTGAGAACGTGGATCGGGAATTGTATTTCCCCTGAAGTAGCGGCCAGCTTACCTCCCACAGAGGACGCAAAAAATGTGTGGGACAACATTAAGGAGATGTACAGCAAGTTGGATTGAGCGAAAATCTTCTCGCTCACCTAGGCACTCTCAGATCTAAAGCAAGGAAACATGTTTATTGCGATGTGCTTCAACAAGCTGTCAGCTCTTTGCAATGAACTAGAGGTAGCGGAAGAAAAGTTCGAGGGACCCAAGACAACGTTACAGCAGTACAAATCGATGAAGGAATGGGATAAAGCAACCAGATTCCTTCTGATTTTGAATGATTCTTACTTGGCATTTTGTTCTCAAATCTTGGCGATGGATCCGATACCACCGCTCGAAAGGATATACCAGTTGGTTGTTCAAGAAGAAAGCCAACGACTTGCTTCATCGGAGTACACAAAAGGCACTGATGGAATTGCGCTCATAGCTCGCCGTGAACAGAGAGAAGCTGTAGACAAAAACCTAAGTGAAGGGAAAGCTGCGGCATTAGGGTTTGCTGAAACAAAACCCTTTAAAAGGAAAGGGACGGATAGCTCAGATCGCACCTAGCGAGCGGATGGCTCACGGCCGGCTGATCTCACATTAGAATCGAACGGTGGATATGACAGCAGAATTAAAAGCTCCAACGATCAGATTTTTGCCACGTCATCCAAGAATTTTAGGCAGCAATCAAAGGGAAAAGGTAATTATTTTGTGAATATTGCAAACGTCCGCATCACACTATCGATAATTGTTGGAAATTGCATGGTAAACCGGAGAGAAATGAAAGAAGGAAAAATAAATTTTAGCTGCTTACCAGGTCATCAGACCAACGGTCCCAATGCCAATCAGCCCATCACATATGGACAATATCAACAACTTATGCAAGCATTACAAAAGTTGGACACTTCCAGCAGAGGGGGGAATTTCTTAGGTATTTCTCATTGCCTGATTAATTCTATTTCGAAAAATGCATGGATAGTTGATTCGGGGGCCAGTGACCACATTGTTTGTGATAAAGGTTTCTTTTCTATTATCCATGAAAAATTACACTTGCCAATTTCTGTGCGACTACCAAATGGAAGTGTTACTCATGTTACAATGACAGGCACAATAAACCTCAGTCCTCAAATCACTCTACAAAATGTCCTTTATGTCCTGAATTCCAGTTCAACCTCATTTCCATCTCTAAAGTTTGCAAAGAAAATTTATGTCAAGTCATCTTTTATTCTAATGCTTGTTTGTTTCAAGGCCTTTCGACTGGCAAACTGATGGGCTTGGGTAGTCTCTTTGAAGAGCTATTTTTTTGGACCAGCTTTCCAAGAACTTTCGATTTCCCATGCATTCCCTTGAATAAACAATCATTGTGTAATGTGACTACTAATGATAAAATTTTTCTTATACATTCTAGAATGGGCCACAATGCTTCATTTCCTTATCCTCAGTGTCACATTTGTCCGCTTGCAAAACAGTCACGTGTTCCCTTTCCCCTTAGCAAGACTCATGCCAGTGATATTTTTTTATTAATCCATGTTGATGTTTGGGGACCTTATCATACTCCACATCGAGATGGGTCTCGTTTCTTCTTGATGATTGTGGACAATTACTCTCGTGCCACATGGGTTTTTCTGATGCAGTCCAAACATCAACTTTTTTCTCATTTAAAATTATTCATTTCTTTATCAAAGAATCAATTTGAGAAATCTATTTAGCGCATTCGCACTGATAATGGGAAAGGATTTTTCAACAATGATTGTGTTTCCCTCTTCTCATCTCAAGGCATTCTACATGAGAGTTCCTGCACCCACACCTCACAGGAAAATGGGGTAGTGGAGTGCAAACATTGACATATTTTGGAAGTTGCACGTGCACTTAAATTTCAAACCTCCATTCCGGAAACTTTTTGGGGAGACTGTGTGGTCACGGTTGCTTACCTGATCAATCGCATGCCCACTCGAGTCCTTGATGGACGAACCCCTTTCGAGATGCTTTTCAGAAAGAAGCCAGAGCTTAGTCACTTGAAGATTTTTGGTTGTTTATGCTACGTCACTACAGTGGGTCCTCAGGACAAAATGGGTCCCCATGCCCGGCGTTGTATATTTATGAGGTATCCAAATTTTAAAGAGGGATACCGTGTCTTTGAACCTTCCACATGTGAATTCTTTGTAAGCAGGGATGTTTTCTTCCATGAGGATATTCTGTTTTGTGAAAATCTGCTCTCAAGTGAAGTTTCGGGTGATCAAGGGAACTCTCGTCAATTTTTATCTAAGGAGGCATTATCTCCAGCTCCAGAGTATGTTTTGAATATACCTTCATTGCGCTGCTCCTTCTTTGATGGATTCTGGAAGGGTTTCTGGGTAAGCCGCACCACTGACTGACTTATTGATCAATGATATTTAGTTTGCTTTCATCTAGAAAGTATATAGGGAGAAATTGCTAAGAAAGAACTTTGAATCTTAGGAGGGAAACATGGTTTGACTTTGATTTTACCTTAGATGGCAGTCACTGTAATAATTTAGCAGTTACTACTGCTTGATTTAACCAGTGCTTAGAGTAGGACAAACGATTCTTTCTCTTATTTAGGCATGCATATTAATTGGGGATTGTGCTTGTAATATTTCTAGACCAGCAAAAATAATTATGGAATGATCGTCTTGCTTTGTAGTGGGTTTTTCATGTGGAGATGTCCTGAACAATTATGTCAATATTTGTTGTTTGGCGGAGCTTTTTAATGTGGATTATGAATGATCGTCTTGCTTTTGTTGAGTATGGATAAGCAGCATTGGAGCATTGCTACTTAACAAGAATGCACTTTTTACTTTTCCTAGGATACTCAGCGCGTATTCAAAGGTGCCCTAAAAAACAAAGCCTTCAACCAAAAGGTAATTGATGATTCAAGCCTTTGAATCAAAATGAATGTTGGATGAATGTCTGTGCCTGTAAGTTCTTGTCTACACTGACACATAGTTATTCTAAGGAAAACATAGTTTATATTTAGTTGCGAAAACTGTAGGCACCTCATGCAAAACATTTTGGATGCAGTGGCATGTTGTCTTGCATTTTAAACAAAGAAACATTGGTCTCTTATAAAGATGTAGAACGATTATACCACTCTACAGGACAACAACGACGCATTCGAGAGTGGTATAATCGTTCTATAGCTTTTGTACACCTAAAGAGACTTACTTCGGTGCATGGAAGTAACCATTTTATGAGGTGGTTTATATGCTTCTCTTATATGAGAAATGAATGAGCTAGTTTAGTGATAACTCTATAAAAATAGAGTTATTTTACCTATTTTAGGCAACAATTAATGTTATATCTATGAGAAAATATTTGGATTTCCTTCTGATTATTTGAATTTTTCTTATTTATGCAGGATAATGAGATACAGAGAAGATAAGGAAAAGAATGGCAAAATTGCGGAATTCAAATCATGCAGCAGTGGGAGATAGATATCAACTCAAAATCCTCTGATTTACTCCCTGATTTTATGCGCAATTGCTTGGAGATAAGGATTTGGGATATATCCTATAAATAGGAGGAGAGAGCAGCTAGGTTTAAGCGAGTTTTTCTACTAGATTGTTTTTCATTGTTCTGAGAGTTTTTTTAAGTATTTTGAAAAGAAGAAAAAAGTGGCGACAGAATTCTTGTTCTTTGATTCAAGATGCTGAGTTTGATTTATATTTTTATTTCTTCATTTGCTATAATCTAATTTTCTTTTGTTAGGGCTACGATGTAGCCTAACCATGATGATGTGAATTTCATGATTTTTATGTTTTACAATTGATTTCATTCATGTGAGTTATATATTACTATGCTTAATGCTTTTGAGTGGTGGCCACCACTTGAATGATCGATGTGCATGTTTGAGACTCGGGAAGTGATAATATGCAATTGTTCGTTATAATATATAACCATGAATTAAACGTGGATAGAAATATACCACGTTATTTGTGTAGCTTTCAGTAATAAGGTGATCCAAAAGACTCATTGTAAACCGGGAATGGTCATAGTTTTTAATGCACTTATGTTTATTTTAATTCACATAGTGATATAGCGGATTAATAACCTGAGTAGGTTTGCTATACCTAGAGATAGGATAGTAAATAGATCAGGAAATTTTAGTCAGGTCATATAATACTCCATTTGTTCAAAGTTTTTAATACATATTTTAACAGGTCACAGAATAATCCATACTCCAACAGTACAATCCGGGATGGCGCAATCATCCAAATTTTTCATGGAATAATTAGAATGTGATGAGATCACATGGATTCAAACAATCAGAAGAGACAAAGTCAAATTTGGAAGATATAGTCACCAAACTTGCTAATACGACTCATGACTTCATCAAAAGCACGGATGTGAGATTTCAAAACCAAGAGGCTTCAATCAGAAATCTGGAGATCCAAGTGGGCCAGTTAGCAAGCATAATGTAAGGGAGACAACAAGGTTATTTGCCGAGCAACACAGAAAAAAATCCAATTGAAAACATAAAGGCTATTACCCTGAGAAGTGGTCAACAAGTAGGAGAAGAAAAGATTGTTAGAGACAAGGAAGAGGTGATCAATAAACAATCCAAGGAGACAAGCAAGAGTAAACTTTTTCCAGATAATCCTAAGCCATATGTGCCGCCAATTCCATTCCCTCAGCGACTCCAGCAGCACAAAATAGATAAGCAATTTTCTAAATTTCTTGATGTATTTAAAAAATTGCACATTAACATTCCTTTTGCAGATGCTTTAGCGCAAATACCTAGTTATGCAAAATTTTTGAAGGAGATTTTGGCAAACAAAAGGAAACTGGAGGATTATGAAACTGTGAAGTTAAATGAGGAGTGTTCAGCCATCCTACAAAACAAACTATCTCCGAAATTAAAAGATCCATGGAGTTTTACCATTCCTTGCACTATTGGGGATTCTTACTTTGAAAAAGCATTATGTGATTTAGGTGCAAGTATTAATTTAATGCCTTATTCAGTTTTCAAGAAATTAGGATTGGGCGAGGTAAAAGCAACCACAATGTCACTTCAATTGGCTGATCGATCAAATAAATATCCGAGAGGTATCGTGGAAGATGTTTTGATAAAAGTTGACAAATTTATATTTCTTGCAGATATGATAGTTCTTGACATGGAGGAAGATTTTGAGGTACCACTTATCTTAGGTCGACCTTTTCTAGCAACAGGAAGAACTCTTATTGATGTACAACAAGGGAAATTGATTCTTAGAGTTCAAGATGATCTTGTTTCATTTAATGTTTTTAAAGCAATGAAATATCCATTTGATGATATTCTTGTTTTAGAGTTGAGACAGTTGACAAGTTGGTGAATAAGGTTTTTCGGGAAAATATTTTTAAATATCCACTTGAAGCATGTCTGATTCAACCAGGAGACACAGATATTCAGAATGAGGAGATAAAAGAGTACGCAAATTTCATTGAGGCAATTCCACCATATTCAAGGCAAAAGGCAATTAAATTTGAGGAGTTGGGAGAACATATTACAAAGCCTAAACCATCAATTGAAGAGCCTCCAATTCTTGAACTCAAACCCTTACCTTCTCATTTGAAATATGCTTATTTAGATGGAGTTTCTTCTTTACCGGTAATTATATCTTCTTCTTTGACAGATTTGATGGAGGAGAAATTGCTCAGAGTATTAAGAGAGCATAAAGGTGCAATTGGATGGAAAATAGCTGATATCAAGGGAATTAGTCCTTCAATTTGCATGCACAAAATTTTGATGGAGGAATAATATAAACCCACTATCCAACCTCAGAGGCGTTTGAACCCGAAGATGCAAGAAGTAGTGAAAGCTGAGGTAATTAAGCTACTTGATGCAAGTATCATCTACCCTATCTCTGATAGTTCTTGGGTAAGTCTTGTACAAGTTGTGCCAAAGAAAGGTGGTATGACTGTTCAGAAAAACGACAACAATGAATTGATTCCAACTAGAACAGTTACTGGGTGGCGTGTGTGTATGGATTACAAAAATATTGAATGATGCCACTAGAAAAGATCACTTTCCTTTACCATTTATTGATAAGATGTTAGAAAGACTTGCAAGGCATGAGTTTTATTGCTTTCTTGATGGATATTCGGGGTATAATCAGATTCCTATTACACTAGAAGATCAAGAGAAAACTACTTTCACTTGTCCCTATGGTACTTTTACTTTTAGAAGAATGCCCTTTGGTCTTTGTAATGCACCAGCTACTTTTCAGAGATGCATGATGGCTATTTTTTCTGTTTTGGGACAAAGGAAAAATAAAATTTTTCAAACCATATACTATGCCAGTCGCACCTTGTCAGGTGCACAATTGAACTATTCAACAACAGAAAAGGAACTTTTGGCGGTAGTTTTTGCTTTTAATAAATTTCGTTCTTATTTAATTGGCTCAAAAGTTATAGTTTATTCTGACCACTCTGCTCTTAAGTATTTGCTTGAAAAGAAAGAATCAAAACAATGTTGATCAGGTAGATTCTATTGCTCCAAGAATTTGATTTGGAAATCAAAGATCATAAGGGGACTGAAAATCTAATTGCAGACCACTTATCAAGAATTCCAAATTCAAAGGAAGAGGAAATACCAATTTTGGAAGAGTTCCTTGATGAGAAAATTTTTTCCATTAAGTCCACAAAAATTCCTTGGTATGCTGACTTTGTAAATTATTTGGTAAGTAATGTTCTTCCTCCTGAATTATCATATCAACAGAAGAAAAAATTCTTTTCTGATGTTAAAAATTATTTTTGGGAAGACCCTTTCTTGTTTAAAGTATGTGCAGACTAAGTCATAAGGAGATGTGTTCCAGACGAAGAGAAGGCAAACATTCTACATCATTGTCATGATGGAGAGGCGGTGGCCATTTTGGTGCCACCAAAACTGCAGCTAAGATTTTACAATCTGGATTTTATTGGCCTACACTTTTTAAAGATGCATACTCCTATGTAGTTTCATGTGATAGGTGTCAGAGAACTGGAAATATTTCAAGAAAAAATGAGATGCCTTTAAACAACATTATTGTGTGTGAATTATTTGATATTTGGGGTATTGATTTCATGGGACCCTTTACACCTTCTTATGGAAATTTATACATTTTAGTGGCTGTGGAGTATGTGTCTAAGTGGGTAGAAGCTGTAGCGTTGCCAACAAATGATGCTAAGGTTGTGTTAAAATTTTTAAAGAAAAATATTTTTACTCGATTCGGCACTCCTAAGGCAATCATAAGTGATAGGGGGACACATTTTTACAACAAACAATTTGAAGCACTTTCGAGTAAGTACGGAGTCACGCATAAGGTTGCAACCCCTTATCATCCTCAGACTAGTGGTCAAGTAGAGATTTCAAATAGGGAAATCAAGAGAATTTTAGAAAAAACAGTGAATGCCTCTCGGAAAGATTGGTCAATAAAACTTGATGATGCACTTTGGGCCTATAGGACAGTGTTCAAAACTCCAATTGGGATGTCTCCTTTTAGGCTAGTGTTTGGGAAGGCTTGTCACTTACCAGTGGAATTAGAGCATAAAGCATATTGGGCATTGAAATTTTTGAATTTTGACATGCAGTCTGCCGGTGAAGAAAGATTATTGCAACTGAATGAATTGCAGGAATTTCGCAATGAGGCCTATGAAAATTCGAAGTTGTACAAGGAGCGTACAAAAAGATGGCATGACAAGCACATATTCAGAAGAGAGTTTAAAATTGGTCAAAAAGTCTTGCTTCATAACTCTCGTCTTAAACTTTTTCCAGGAAAGTTGCGGTCTCGATGGTTTGGTCCTTTTACAGTTACACAAGTATTCCCATATGGAACAGTTGAAGTTGCGCATGACACTGAGGGCACATTCAAGGTGAACGGTCAACGTTTGAAGCCCTACTTTGAAGGTGGCTATAACAAATAGAAGACTACCATTGGACTTCATCCTCTAGAATAGCGACATCTGAGATAGTTTGCTGAAAACTATAAAACAAGCGCTTCTTGAGAGGCAACCCAAGCATTCTAATTATATATTTTTTTTATTGTTAAGTTTATGTTTTGCAAAAAAAAAAAAAAAAACCTTAACTTTTCTTTGTTTTATTCAGGTTAATTTTTTAGGGAGCACCTTTCAAGAGTTTAATCATCAAGGTCATCTATGAAGTTATCCTACAACCAGGGGAGTTTTCTTCTTCCTATTTCTATTTTTCGCATTGAGGACATTGCTTCATTCAAGTTTGGGGGGGAGAGAAAATTTTTTGGTTAATTTTTTTTTAATCATGATTACATTCTTGATTGTGAATTTTTGCGATTCTTAGGAAAATTTAAATTTTATTTAAACTTGCAATTGATATGCGAGTTAATTTTAATTCTGATTATGTTAATCCACTTATTGAGCACTAAAAGTCCTTAATTTTTGAATTGTGTAAATCTAGAGAACATTCATGTGAAGTACGTGACTTTCTTAAATTTCACCCAAATTTTAGAATTTGTTTGATTTTCTCTTGAGGCAAAATCCTAAGCTAAATCTAACTGAGAAAATGATTTAGGTTATTTTTGGATCGATTGAGCCTTTCAAGCTAACCCTGTTTATTTATCCCTAGTCACCCCGTTGAGCCTTAATTATTATCCAATTTTTCATTGGCACCCATATATATTTAGCCTAGCCTTTATCAAATTATATCATTGTCCCATGTGCTATTAACATATTGATTTTCTTTTTGGGATTATTTGAGCTTAATAGAAATTTGGGAGGAAGGATGGAGTCAAAAAAAAAAAAAAAAGTGATTGCTATGGTTGTTTGGGGTGTATTATCAAAAAAAAAAAAAATTGCTTTGATGGTTCCCTATCTAACTTTCAATTGAGTGAGCCTTTTGGATACTCAATGGGTTGAAAATTTTCATTTTATATTATGAGGGACTTTGGGAGAAACTCCACCATAAAACAATTCAAAAAAAAAAAAAAAAGAAGGAATGATGATATATGGTGGTAGAGAAATTATCTTGAAGGAGTGAAATTGGACAGCGACATTGGCTCTAATTAGATCCTAGAAATCAACGTGTTGATGGGTCATTTGAGCTTAAGATTACCATTATCTCACCTTTAGCCTAGCCTTACATTACAAACCGAGAAAAGTACTATTGATTTTTAGTTGGATAATTAGCTTACATTAGTGGAGAGAGGAATGAAAAACAAACCTATGAGACCACCGCCTTGGTGGCCGCGATGGTTTGGGCTCTCTCCCCCTAACGCAAGGGGAGGAGTTCGAATCCCCTCACGGTCGCTTGGGGACTTAAGTGTGACGCCGGGGGTGGTGGGTCCTCCCACTTACGTGTCACCCTAAGGTTTACCCTCCGGCTACCGGCCGTGCGGGGGTTCCCTGGGTTGCCAAAAAAAAAAAAAACAAACCTATGAGATTTGGTCATAATTATTGAGAATTTTTTGAGAGGTTGCATATCAATGTGAATCTACCTGGATTGCATATAATTCGAAAAAGATGAGGACTCTCACACACACACTTGGATCACATAGTTAGAATTGGTCTTAACTTATAAATCAATTTCAATGTTTAGATGAAATTTGTGTTTTCTTTGAATTGTGAATTTGAGCAATTATGGAAATATGTCATGGAGAAGGTTGTTAGCTTGAATATGTGTTATGTTTTGATTTTGCTCGAGGACTAGCAAAAGGTTAAGTTTGGGGGTTTGATAACTCTATAAAAATAGAGTTATTTTACCTATTTTAGGTAACAATTAATGCGATATCTATGAGAAAATATTTGGATTTCATTCTGATTATTTGAATTTTCCTTATTTATGCAGGATAATGAGATACGGAGAAGATAAGGAAAAGAACGGCAAAAATGCGGAATTCAAATCAAGCAGTAGTGGGAGATAGATATCAACTCAAAATCCTCTTATTTACTCCCTGATTTTGTGCGCAATTGCTTGGAGATAAGGATCTGGGATATATCCTATAAATAGGAGGAGAGAGCAGCTAGGTTTAAGCGAGTTTTTCTACTAGATTGTTTTTCATTGTTCTGAGAGTTTTTTTAAGTATTTTGAAAAGAAGAAAAAAGTGGTGACAGAATTCTTGTTCTTTGATTCAAGATGCTGAGTTTGATTTATATTTTTATTTCTTCATCTGCTATAATCTAATTTTCTTTTGTTAGGGCTACGATGTAGCTAACCATGATGATGTGAATTTCATGATTTTTATGTTTTACAATTGATTTCATTCATGTGAGTTATATATTATTGTGCTTAATGCTTTTGAGTGACTGGCCACCACTTGAATGATCTGATGTGCATGTTTGAGACTGGGAAGTGATAATATGCAATTGTTCGTTATAATATATAACCATGAATTAAACGTGGATAGAAATATACCGCGTTATTTGTGTAGCTTTCAGTAATAAGGTGATCCAAAAGACTCATTGTAAATCGAGAATGGTCATAGTTTTTAATGCACTTATGTTTATTTTAATTCACATAGAGATATAGTGGATTAATAAACTGAGTAGGTTTGCTATACCTAGAGATAGGATTGTAAATAGATCAGGAAATTCCTCTATCACATGTTTGATATCGTTCTTGTACTCACAACGATCTAAAATTCATATCTAGTGGTTATGGTGAAATCGGATGCTCTAACATATTTATCTGATTGATTTACTGCATTTAGTCTTTAAATTTTATTTTTAATTTATTCTCAATTATATTTTGATCTGTTAGATAAATTTTAGAATTAATCTATTTTAGTATTTAATTAGTTTATTAGTCATCGTCTCCGTGGGACGATATTCTTTCTCATCATTATATTACTTGTTCGACACGTTTAGAATTTTACGAACAAGTTTTTGACGCCATTGCCGGGGATCGTTTGTTTAATACTAATTAATATTGATACCGGATAATTCTAAATTTAATCTAGATTTTGTTTCGTTTTATATTTTAGGGTGTACATCTGTTAATGACACGTAACCAACAAGGGAAACTTGTTGAACTTGATCCAGAAATCGAGCGTACATTGAAAAGGCGACTGAGAAAACAGAGAAATCACGCTAAGAATATGGCAGATGGTGATAATGAAAATCCACGTAAACTCTTAAGAGATTATGCTGCACCAACAGTTCAAGGCACCACATCAAGTATCAGAAGACCTTCAATTCAAGCAAACAACTTTGAGATCAAGCCGTCGCTCATTCAGATGCTTCAACAATCAGTGCAATTTAGTGGGCTACCAAGCGATGATGCAAATGCTCACATTGATGCTTTTCTTGAAATCTATAACACAATTAAATATAATGGAGTTACAAATGATGCTATTAGATTGAGATTATTTCCATTCTCTCTTAGAGACAAAGCTAAGAGTTGGCTTTCTTCTCTTCCTGTAGGATCAATCACTACATGGAATGATATGGCTCAGAAATTTCTTAGTAAGTTCTTTCCACCTGCAAAGTCTGCGAAGATGCGTAATGATATTACTAATTTTATGCAGATCAATAATGAATCATTATATGAAGCATGGGAAAGATTCAAAGAATTTCTTAAGAGATGTCCACATCACAGACTACCCGTATGGATGCATGTACAAACTTTATATAATGGCTCTAGTTCAAATCTTCATTCTATGATTGATGCAGCTGCAGGGGGAACTCTAAATAATAAAACACCAGAAGGAGCCTACGATCTATTAGAGGAGATGGCGTCAAATAGTTATCAGTGGCCTACTGAGAGACTATCAATGCGAAAAGTTAGCGGAGTTCATGAAGTGAATGCTTTTGCCACAATTGCTGCACAATTTGAAGCACTCAACAAAAAGCTAGATAATATGAGTGTTTCAGCTATGAAAATTCAGAATTTGACATGTGATTTTTGTGGTGGAGGACATGTTAGCACAGCGTGTCAGGTAGGTAATACTTTTAAACAATCTAGTGAAAATTCTAACTTTGTTGGGAATTTTAACAGATCACGGAATAATCCATACTCCAACACGTACAATCCAGGATGGCACAATCATCCAAATTTTTCATGGAATAATCAGAATGTGATGAGACCACGGGGATTCAAACAATCAGAAGAGACAAAGTCAAATTTGGAAGATATAGTCACCAAACTTGCTAATACGACTCATGACTTCATCAAAAGCACGGATGTGAGATTTCAAAACCAAGAGACTTCAATCAGAAATCTGGAGATGCAAGTGGGCCAGTTAGCAAGCATGATGTTAGGGAGACAACAAGGTTCTTTGCCGAGCAACATAGAGAAAAATCCAATTGAAAACATAAAGGCTATTACCCTGAGAAGTGGTAAACAAGTGGGAGAAGAAGAGATTGTCAGAGACAAGGAAGAGGTAATCAATAAATAATCAAAGAAGACAAGCAAGAGCAAACTTTTTCCAGATAATCCTAAGCCATATGTGCCGCCAATTCCATTCCCTCAACGACTCCAGCAGCACAAAATAGATAAGTAAATTTCTAAATTTCTTGATGTATTTAAAAAATTGCACATCAACATTCCTTTTGCAGATGCTTTAGCGCAAATGCCTAGTTATGCAAAATTTTTGAAGGAGATTTTGGCAAACAAAAGGAAACTTGAGGATTATGAAACTGTGAAGTTAAATGAGGAGTGTTCAGCCATCCTACAAAACAAACTACCTCCGAAATTAAAAGATCTAGGGAGTTTTACCATTCCTTGCACTATTGGGGATTCTTACTTTGAAAAAGCATTATGTGATTTAGGTGCAAGTATTAATTTGATGCCTTATTCAGTTTTCAAGAAATTAGGATTGGGCGAGATAAAAGCAACCACAGTGTTACTTCAACTGGCTAATCAATCAAATAAATATCCGAGAGGTATTGTGGAAGATGTTTTGATAAAAGTTGACAAATTTATATTTCCTGCAGATTTCATAGTACTTGACATGGAGGAAGATTTTGAGGTACCACTTATCTTAGGTCGACCTTTCTAGTAATAGGAACAACTCTTATTGATGTACAACAAGGGAAATTGATTCTTAGAGTTCAAGATGATCTTGTTTCATTTAATGTTTTTAAAGTAGTGAAATATCCATCGGATGATAATTCTTGTTTTAGAATTGAGATAGTTGACAAGTTGGTGAATAGAGTTTTTCGGGAAAATGTTTTTAAAGATCCACTTGAAGCATGTTTGATTCAACTAGGGGACATCAATTGAAGAGCCTCCAAGATATTCAGAATGAGGAGATAAAGGAGTACGCAAGATTCCTATTACACCAGAAGATCAAGAGAAAACTACTTTCACTTGTCCCTATGGTACTTTTGCTTTTAGAAGAATGCCCTTTGGTCTTTGTAATGCACTAGCTACTTTTTAGAGATGCGTGATGGCTATTTTTTCTGATATAGTTGAAAAATATATTGAGATTTTCATGGATGATTTTTCTGTTTTTGGCTTATCATTTGATTCTTGTTTAAATAATTTGGCTTTGGTCTTACAAAGATGTGAGGAGACTAACCTTGTTTTGAATTGGGAGAAGTGTCACTTTATCGTGCAAGAAGGAATAGTGCTCGGGCATAAAATTTCTCAAAACGGAATAGAAGTTGATCGAGCCAAAGTGGAGGTCATTGCAAAATTGCCTCCACCAACATCTGTGAAACTTGTCAGAGGATTTTTGGAGCATGTAGGATTTTACAGGCGGTTTATAAAAGATTTTTCAAAAATTGCTAAACCTCTTTCTAATCTTTTGGAAAAAGACGCTCATTTTAATTTTTCTGTTGAATGCATGCAGGCTTTTAACACTTTGAAGGAGAAGTTAATTTCAGCACCAATTATGGCGGCACCAAATTGGGATTTGCCTTTTGAACTGATGTGTGATGCTAGTGATTCTGCAGTAGGAGCTGTTTTGGGACAAAGGAAGAATAAAATTTTTCAAACCATATACTATGCCAGTCGAACCTTGTCACGTGCACAATTGAATTATTCAACAACAGAAAAGGAACTTTTGGTGGTAGTCTTTGCTTTTGATAAATTTCGTTCTTATTTAATTGGCTCAAAAGTTATAGTTTATTCTGAACACTCTGCTCTTAAGTATCTGCTTGAAAAGAAAGAATCAAAACCCAAGTTGATCATGTGGATTCTATTGTTGCAAGAATTTGATTTGGAAATCAAAGATAATAAGGGGACTGAAAATCTAATTGCAGACCACTTATCAAGAATTCCAAATTCAAAGGAAGAGGTAAGACCAATTTTGGAAGAGTTCCTTGATGAGAAAATTTTTTCCATTAAGTCCACAAAAATTCCTTGGTACGCTAACTTTGTAAATTATTTGGTAAGTAATGTTCTTCCTCCTGAATTATCATATCAACAGAAGAAAAAATTCTTTTCTGATGTTAAAAATTATTTTTAGGAAGACCCTTTCTTGTTTAAATTATGTGTAGACCAGGTCATAAGGAGATGTGTTCCAGATGAAGAGAAGGCCAACATTCTACATCATTGTCATGATGGAGAGGCAGGTGGCCAATTTGGTGCCACCAAAATTGCAGCTAAGATTTTACAATCTGGATTTTATTGGCCTACACTTTTTAAAGATGCATACTCTTATGTAGTTTCATGTGATAGGTGTCAGAGAACTGGAAATATTTCAAGCAAAAATGAGATGCCTTTAAACAACATTATTGTGTGTGAATTATTTGATGTTTGGGGTATTGATTTCATGGGACCCTTCACACCTTCTTATGGAAATTTATACATTTTAGTGGCTGTGGAGTATGTGTCTAAGTGGGTAGAAGCTGTAGCGTTGCCAACAAATGATGCTAAGGTTGTAGTCAAATTTTTAAAGAAAATATTTTTACTCGATTCGGCACTCCTAAGGCAATCATAAGTGATAGGGGGACACATTTTTACAACAAACAATTTGAAGCACTTTTGAGTAAGTACGGAGTCACGCATAAGGTTGCAACCCCTTATCATCCTCAGACTAGTGGTCAAGTAGAGATTTCAAATAGGGAAATCAAGAGAATTTTAGAAAAAACAGTGAATGCCTCTCGGAAAAATTGGTCAATAAAACTTGATGATGCACATATTCAGAAGAGAGTTTAAAATTGGTCAAAAAGTCTTACTTTATAACTCTCGTCTTAAACTTTTTCCAGGAAAGTTGCGGTCTCGATGGTCTAGTCCTTTTACAGTTACACAAGTATTCCCATATGGAACAGTTGAAGTTGCGCATGACACTGAGGGCACATTCAAGGTGAACGGTCAACGTTTGAAGCCCTACTTTGAATGTGGCTATAACAAGCAGAAGACTATCATTGGACTTCATCCTCCGGAATAGCGACATCTGAGATAATTTGGCTGAAAACTATAAAACAAGCGCTTCTTGGGAGGCAACCCAAGCATTCTAATTATGTTTTTTTTTTTATTGTTAAGTTTATGTTTTGTAAAAAAAAAAAAAAAAAGCCTTAACTTTTCTCTCTTTTATCCAAGTTAATTTTTTAGGGAGTACATTTCAAGAGTTTAATCATCAAGGTCATCTATGAACTTATCCTACAACCAAGGGAGTTTTCTTCTTCCTATTTATATTTTTCGCATTGAGAACATTGCTTCATTCAAGTTTGGGGGGGAGACAAAATTTTTTGGTTAATTTTTTTTTTATCATGATTACATTCTTGATTGTGAATTTTTGCGAGTCTTAGGAAAATTTAAATTTTATTTAAACTTGCAATTGATATGCGAGTTAATTTTAATTCTGATTATGTTGATCCACTTACTGAGCACTAAAAGTCCTTAATTTTTGAATTGTGTGTAAATCTAGAGAACATTCATGTGAAGTATGTGATTTTCTTAAATTTCACGAAAATCTTAGAATTTGTTTGATTTTCTCTTGAGGCGAAATCCTAAGCTGAATCTAACTGAAAAAATGATTTAGGCAATTTTTGGATCGATGGAGTCTTTCAAGCTAACCATGTTTATTTATCCCTAGTCACTCCGTTGAGCCTTAATTATTATCCAATTTTTCATTAGCACCCATATATATTTAGCCTAGCCTTTATCAAATTATATCATTGTCCCATGCCCTATGAACACATTGATTTCCTTTTTGGGATTATTTGAGCTTAATAGAAATTTGGGAGGAATGATAGAGTAAAAAAAAAGTGATTGCTATGGTTATTTGGGGTGTATTATCAAAAGAAAAAAAAATTGCTTTTATGGTTCCCTATCTAACTTTCAATTGAGTGAGCGTTTTGGATACTCAATGGGTTGGAAATTTTCATGTTATATTATGAGGGACTTCTGGAGAAACTCCACCATAAAGCAATTCAAAAAAAAAAAAAAAAACAAAGAAAGAAAAAGAAGAAGGAATGATGATATATGGTGGTAGAGAAATTATCTTGAAGGAGTGAAATTGGACAACGATATTGGCTCTAATTAGATCCTAGAAATCAACGTGTTGATGGATGATTTGAGCTTAAAATTACCATTATCTCACCTTTAGCCCAGCCTTACATTACAAATCGAGAAAAGTCGTATTGATTTTTGGTTGGATAATTAGCTGACATTAGTGGAGAGAGAAATGAAAAACAAACCTATTAGATTTGGTCATAATTATTGAGAATTTTTTGAGAGGTTGCATATCAATGTGAATCTACTTGGATTGCATATAATTCGAAAAATATGAGGACTCTCACACACACACTTGGATCACATAGTTAGAATTGGTACTTAACTTATAACTCAATTTCAATGTTTAGATGAAATTTGTGTTTTCTTTGAATTGTGAATTTGAGCAATTATGGAAAGATGTCATGGAGGAGGTTGTTAGCTTGAATATGTGTTATGTCTTGATTTTGCTCGAGGACTAGCAAAAGGTTAAGTTTGGGGGTTTGATAACTCTATAAAAATAGAGTTATTTTACCTATTTTAGGCAACAATTAATGCGATATCTTTGAGAAAATATTTGGATTTCCTTCTGATTATTTGAATTTTCCTTATTTATACAGGATAATGAGATATGGAGAAAATAAGGAAAAGAATGTCAAATCAAGCAACAGTGGGAGATAGATATCAACTCAAAATCCTCTGATTTACTCCCTGATTTTGTGTGCAATTGCTTGGAGATAAGGATCTGGGATATATCCTATAAATAGGAGGAGAGAGCAGCTAGGTTTAAGCGAATTTTTCTGCTAGATTGTTTTTCATTATTCTAAGAGTTTTTTAAGTATTTTGAAGAGAATACAAAAGTGGTGACAGAATTCTTGTTCTTTGATTCAAGATGCTGAGTTTGATTTATATTTTTATTTCTTCATCTGCTATAATCTAATTTTCTTTTGTTAGGGCTACGATGTAGCCTAACCATGATGATGTGAATTTCATGATTTTTATGTTTTACAATTGATTTCATTCATGTGAGTTATATATTATTGTGCTTAATGCTTTTGAGTGACTGGCCACCACTTGAATGATCTGATGTGCATGGTTGAGACTGGTGAGTGATAATATGCAATTGCTCATTATAATATATAACCATGAATTAAACGTGGATAAAAATATATCGCGTTATTTGTGTAGCTTTCGGTGATAAGGTGATCCAAAAGACTCATTGTAAACAGGGAATGTTCATAGTTTTTAATGCACTTATGTTTATTTTAATTCACATAGAGATATAGTGGATTAATAAAATGAGTAGGTTTGCTATACCTAGAGATAGGATAGTAAATCGATTAGGAAATTCCGCTATCACATGTTTGATATCGTTCTTGTACTCACAACAATCTGAAATTCATATCTAGTGGTTATGGTGAAATCGAATGCTCTAACATATTTATCTGATTGATTTACTGCATTTAGTCTTTAAATTTTATTTTTAATTTATTCTCAATTATATTTTGATCTGTTAGATAAATTTTAGAATTAATCTATTTTAGTATTTAATTAGTTTATTAGTCACCGATCTCCGTGGGACGATATTCTTTCTCATCATTATATTACTTATTCAACACGTTCACTTGCGTGTAGAATTTTACGAACATTTAGTGGCAAACATAGTTGGACCATATTATGTTCCATTACATTTACTACTTATGTGATAGATCACTTCATTAATTACTTTGCTAAATACTCTGGTTGTATGGCTGGAAAGTAATCTTTCTGACTATACCGAATGGTGCTTAGCTTTATCTTGAAGTCTTGACTACTTATAAGATCATTGTTTATACTTTATTTCTTTTCTGAAACGGATATATCCTCCCATCAATGTGTTTCCATCACTTTCGCGACTGATGAAAGTAAGACCTGTTTTACTACATTTAAAACTTCCCATTTCCCTTTGGATTTACTTCAGGTGTTTGATCTATACCCTTTACCTTGCAGAGATAGGCGAGGGAATGACGCGTAGAGATCATGCTGATGTCTCCAACCGGGTATTTCCTTGTGAAGTAGATAGTTTAATCTTTATTGAAATGGTGGCAATTGGTATTAAACTTTTACTGGTTTTTCTGCAACTACATGCAAATTATGCAATTGGGAAAGATGTTCAAGCTATGAAATCCGTGGTTGGAGAAGTTCTATCTTTTGAGGATCTGCTCTCTCTCTCTCTCTCTCTCTCTCTCTCTCTCTCATGCAAACCATTTGGATTCTCCTAATTTGACTTTCTCCTCCTCTTCCTATTTTTTGTCTTCCACTTGATATTCTAAAGTAATTATACGTGATTCTCTTTTGTGATATTTCAGCTTTATCTGGAGTTCCTTGAAAAGTTTGATAGGAAATTTGTGACGCAAGAGGCCTACGACACCTGCAATATTTATCAGTCTCTTGACTTGGCATGGACTCTGCTTCGTATATTCCCTTGCGAGCTGCTTCACCGTATACCAGCAAAGACACTAGACCAGTACTGCAGCCGAGACTCCACAAACTGATTTAAAGAAGTTGCATGATTGTCACCAATAATCAGTTCATTGTAGAACATGACTAGTCTTGATGCTGTTCACTGGTGCTATCGTCTTTTCTTGGCTTGCCTGAACCAACCCCAATTTTGAGGAGCAACTTGTGATGGCTCACTAGCTTCTCCAGCCAAATAAACGAAATTCATCCTCATAGGCTCCTCTCTTATACATTGTCGCATAAAGTATAATTCCTCCCTTATATTTTCAGGGCAGTATTTATTGAATGAACTGTTCCGGAAACATGTAGAATGTTGGGAATTGGGAGAAAGATACACTTATAATCCTTGTCTGAATTACTGACGGTTGATACAGAAAATTTGTTTGCATCTGATTAAGGGGAACTGCAGCTATAGTTTCTTAGTTCTCGTCTTTGAAGTGGACGTGTTATGAACTCTCGAGTCACTTGTCAATATAATGTTCATAGTGAAACTAATTTAGGAACCATAGAAGCTGCATTTGCTAGCAGATTGGTGTGACATGGTGACTTGTTGCTGCATGATAAGCGACACATGGCTGTCGTGGTTTGATATCCTCTGATATATGTTAAAATATTTTGCTATATTCCAAAAGGATAAGAGGGAATACATATATGAAATGTCATCAGTTGCTGGAGCAAAGTCTTTGAATATCTTTGACAAGTCTAGGCATATTAGCCTGTCCTAACAACGGGTACGTGTAAGGGGAGTTGTGTCTAAGTACAATTTATGACCCTCCTGTTTGGATATATTTACAAGTGTTGCATTTTGAATGCAAAAGCTCTCTTGTAGCATATTGACTAGAGTTTTGTAATGTCAAAATAGACCAAGAAAAGAAAGACTGGGCTATCTTTTGAATTGTCTATCTTTTGAGTTTGAGTTATGTCTAAGTATAATTCATGACACGAGCTTTTGAATTGTCTATCTTCTTTTTGTCTTTTTTCATTTTTTAAGATTTTGGGCATCTTGTGTGAAAGAAGTCAATCATCTAATTAAAGGTACCAGTAAAAAGCCAAGTGTCATAATCCAAAAGCCAAACCAAATAGCAACTAAACAAGGTTTTGGCAACCTATAAATCGGCCTCAATCTGACAAAAGCACCTACTCAAACTTTCAGTACAACATCATCAATGTTAAATCACGAATTATAGGACCATGAGGAGAAAAAATTCAACGTATCTAGCTCACTAAAGGACAGACAGTTGTCAATGCCTCAAGCTCAATAGCCTATAGGTACATGAACACAAATTTGCAGGTTTGAAGGAGAGATCATTACAAGAGACCAATATTTCTTTGTTTAAAATGCAAGACGACATGCAATTGCATCCATAACGTGTTTATATGCTTCAGTAGAATCTATACTGAAACCGTAAACTAAGAACTGTACATTGAAGAAGTTCATAAATGCTGTTGAATCTTCAGGACAATCAATTGCAGGAGCGGTTGGGGATGGCTCTATTAGTGTTTCCATGACAGACAAGCTTCAAATTCCTTCAAGTTCCTCAAATTCACTGATCCACGTGTCCACAATTGAAAAAAACAAAGAACCGTAAAAACACTAGATATCATATTAGAGACAAATTAATGTCAATTTTAATCTTGTCCCACAGGCCAATTCAAGACTTCACAAGGAAATAGATACACAACATCTAAAGAGAACTTGTAAGAAAAGACCTCTGGAGAGTTTATCATCGCAATTTTTTCCTAGCTTTAGACTTGGTCAGTCTAATCCGTGATTCCCATTAGTAATACAACAAGCATATTTCTCAGGCAGCCTGAACTTACTCTAACTTCCAAAGTGTTTTGCATGAGGTGCCTGCAGTTTTTGCAACGAAATATAAACTCTGTTTTCCTAGAATTACTATGTGTCGGTGTAGACAATAACTTATAGGCACAGACCATCCAACATTCATTTTACTTCAAAGGCTTGAATCATCATTACCTTTTGGTTGAAGGCTTTGATTTTGAGTGCACCTTTGAATACGCGCTGAGTGTCCTGGGAAATGTGAAAAGTGTTAAAGGTAAGCCATTCCAGTTATATAGCAATGTTCCAATTCCGCTTATCCATACTCAACAAAAGCAAGAAGATCATTACATAATCCATATTAAAAAGCTCCGCCAAACAGCAAATACTAACATCAAATATTCAGGACATCTCCACATGGAAAACCCACTAAAAAGCAAGACGATCATTCCATAATTATTTTTGCTAGTCTAGAAATATTACAAACACAATCCCCAATTAGTGTGCATACCTAAATAAGAGAAGAATTGCTTATCCTACTTGAAGCACTGGTTAAATCAAGCAGCAGTAGCTGCTTATTACAGTAACTGCTGTCTAAGGTAAAATCAAAGTCAAACCATGTTTTCCTCCTAAGATTCAAAGTCCTTTCTCAGCAATTTCTCCCTATATACTTTCTAGATGAAAGCAAACTAGATATCATTGATCAGTAAGTTAGCCAGTGGTGTGGCTTACCCAAAAACCCTTCCAGATTCCTGTGCTGATAGGTAAATAGGTCTTAAAATGAACATTCAGGACAGAATAGCCTCACCATAGAGTCAAAATTAATAAAGCAGGCTTGATAGTTGAATGGATAATCTGTGCAACAGATGGCCAAACGGGTACAAGTTCTCACTTATTGCCAGTTTCACATGCTATATTAATCTCGAGGCTGGTATCCCCTTAACCTAGTCCAATTTGCTGGTCCAGCGTATTTTTTAATGACATCATTTCAATAAAGTACCTTTTCTTTTAAACCCACATCTGTTTGGCTAACAAATGTTATTTGACGTTACTTTGATTATGCATCCCTTCATCTGCATTGCTATTTCATCCTAAAAATTTTGATCACAATAGAAATTTAACTGGTACAGGAAACAAACAAAAAATGATACTTTACGTAGTAAAGAGATTTGCAACATCCTCGCATTCACGTGGATTGTAAAACCAAATTCCATTAACTTCTTGCGCCACATTATGGTACAACAAGTATGGAAGCTGAACTTCATTCTCAAAATCTCCAAGCAGATTCTCTACCAAATTATCTGCTAATCATAAAATAACATGCAATGCGTTACCTGACACTCATTTGCTAAAGAACATCATAATGTAAAGGCCACCCAATTATCACCATTCATCATATCCCAAACTAGGCAGGCTATTACTAGCTCAATTGCATCAAAATCTGTGTCATATCGCACCATATACCGTAAAACATGTATGAAGCATGAACAGATGACTAGAAATGCTTAGAGAAAAGTCTCATTTGCTAGTTAGGCATAGCATAGTATCTGAAACCCTGGAAAAACGAGCCGGCAAACCTGCACTTCGCCTATTCAGCAAAATGAACTGAAACCGCAGCTGAGTATTCCTATTCAAAATGTCACGCATGGAGATCGTCAAACACAACTGTCAAGAAACTTATTTGCTGAAGCAGAAGATTACAAATTTTAAACAACAGCTGCCTTTTAACAACAGACAAAGATCCTTCACGTCCTTGCGACTCTGCAATCGCCCCACACAACTTTCTCATTCTCAATGTAACAAGCAGCCAGAAAATAGAAAGAGAAACAACCGAGCGTTGTGAAAAACCTTCTCCGAGTTCATCACAATCCGAAGCAAACCACAAACAATCGACGGCATTTTCTTATTCCAATTCAACGCGAATTCTGCAAAAACTTGAAATCACCTAAAGCGAGCGCTATAAAGAACCGCCGAGAAATAACTAGAGTCAACCGGAGAACGACGAATTGTTAGAAAAAGAACCTCTCTAGGTAGGGCTGCGATTCATGCGCGCGGCGGTGAGCACTGGAAGACTAACCCATTTTGTTGATCTGGTTTTGTTGTGCCAGTGAGGCGACTCCAGAATCTTCACCTTTCCTTTTTTGGGTTGAATCTTTTGGTTGCACCTAGTAGGCCAGCTCATCGACGCGAGAAACCACTCCCCATGAGTTTGCCACTTTCCACTCAGATACTCAAAGGGCCGCCTGACGAACCACGCCACCGCCGCCTGATGGACCACTCCACCTCCGCCTTCGCCTTCCGAAGCGCGGCAGCAGGCTCCGTCGTCCGTCGGAGAAGCAGCAGCGCGACGAAGGGGCAGAACGAACGAGAAAATATTAGCTGCAGCTCGGATGCAGCGGCGGCTGACGAGGCGGACGCGGAAGAGGAAGCGGCGGCGGCGGCGGCGGCGGCGGCGGCGTGGTTCTTTGGACGGCAAGCTCCATCGTCCGTCGCAGCGAGCGAAGGGTAGAGCGGCCGGGCGAGAGTCGAACGGAAAAAAGAGAGAGAGAGAGAGAAAAGGTCCCACACTTCACTCAAATTAACTGTGGGAGAGAAGGATCTGCTGTGGGGCCCAACTAATATTTTCTTAGAGAGAGCCGAATTTTTTAATTAACCAGGAGAGAGTTGAATATTTTGCAAAGGGAGTCCGATTCCAGCGTGGTGTCGGGCGACGCGTGTTGTGCGGTAAGTGGACTTGTATGATGTCATACTAAAATTAGAGCTCTATCTAATATTTTCTCGCCTTAGACATGTAGAGACCGATGGTGCGCAGAGACCTTTCGTGCTCTATGGTCGATCTCTCTCCTTGAGATAGTAGCGAGTGAACAGAAAAAGTGACGAGAGAGAGAGAGAGAGAGCAATGTAGTACATTGATTAGTACAAATTAACAACAGCAATTTTCCATTCTTTGATCGGGTAAATACAGACATATTCATGCCTGATCAAAGGCTGCTTGTTTCTAATTGGTTTTTGTAACTATTCCCCTCTAAATATCCATTGGGTGTGGCTTTAATTTCACTGCTACTTGGTAATTATGCCCCAATGTCTAGTAATACAAAGTGGTGATCAATCTCAAAATAAGTGGATTTTAAAGACAAAACATAGGAATGTAAACCAACCCAAGATCCTATCATGACTCAGGGGTACCCATGAAAGATGTGTTTTTCTTTAATTTAATCATTAGGCAGGTTTTATTTAAGTTAGATATGAGGTAAAGAAACAAGATTGAGGTACCATAAAGAACCATCTACATATACATAAATTTAGAAGTGTCCATTTCAACCAAAATAGAATGGCTTCTGTGAACAAAAAGTTATATGAGCTATGTATGATTCCATGTAATACTATAATCACATCACTTAGAAAGATCAACGACCCTCGTCTAGTAAAAATATTTACATCTTATTAAAAAGATATATGCGAATAAATCTTCTTATTAAGAAATGTACTAATACTCACAAATTCAAGCACAATTCCTTTTATGATAGACCAGATACAAACTAATCACACGTCTATTAAATCACGCTAAAAGAAGGAAAAGAAGAAGAGGAGAAATTGCAACCACATTAATCAGACCACCCTTGATGTCAAGGGCACATATTACTTTAATTAATCTCAATCATCAAGGATAAACCTCAATCAGAGATCTAATACCCTCCAAAGGAGTGATTCTGTATTCAGTGAAACCAGCCTCCTGAAAGAGGTTAGCCCATTCTTTCTCGTTCCTCTCTTTGCCTTGGACAACCGTCATCATCAACATGTCAAAGCAAAGCTTAATCCCCATCGATGCTTCGTCTTCCTCGGACTCATCACCGATCACTATATCTATTATCATCACCTTTCCCTTCTTACCATTGCTCAAAACGGCTTCTTTACACCGCTTCAGTATCTTCACGCTCTCTTCGTCGCTCCAATCATGTAATATCCACTGATAGATAGATGTAGATATGCATCTCTTAGAATATATGTATCATTCGGCACTCCCGCTTACGAGAGAAAGAGGATTTGCCTATGAGCCTAAAGTATTCTGCTGAAGATTGGAAAAGTGCATGCCCATTTGATGGAATCTGATTTGAGATTAGTGAATCTTGATATGATAATGTTACATAAATTTTAAGAAGAAGGTTTGCTTGTGGATCTTGCTATCAAACTTAAAATATTATTCTAACTTCCAAAAATTATAGGAATAATTTGGCATGATGAAAAAAGAAATTAAAGGCTTATATGTGTAATTTTTTAATTAAAGATTGTATGAAAAAAAAAATCACTTTTCAAATGTAAAAAAGAAAAAAAAACCTCAAAGGTGGAAAGTAAAACAAAAAAACTAGAAAGCCAAGATAGCACTTACCATTGCTTGACAAATAAAAACGAAGAAAGAAAGAGGTACGTGTTCATAAATTGAGACCCACAATAGCATATGAACCCTCTCAATTTAGTGGAATCAATTAAGTTAATTAATGAAAAGTTTGTTATATGATTAAGTAGCCTTCATAGTTTATATTTGATTTGATTTGTTGCCTTTTTATCTGTCCTCATTAAGAATCTTAGTCAATAGATTAAGTAGTATCACCATCCAGTAATCTATTCATGTAAGATTGGTGTCAAAATGTACTTTCCCATTAGGTCAAAAGTAAATTAAAGTTTCGTTTGCATTTCTTTTGAAGGCTAACGACCCCATAAGTGACTGAGGTCTTATCACTTTCTCGATCGAGTAGCTGAATTTTTTATTTTTCAATATAGTGACCAACTTAAATATTTAATGCGGGCATTTTCCTTCCATGTATTTAGCGAAGACCTTGTATTGAGTCATGTTAAAAGCGTTAGGTATTTGATTAAACAAATAAAAAGTTTAGATACCGGAACAAAAAGAATGCGTGAAGCTTCATGCACTTGCAATGTGACTAAGGAAGAAAAGAATTAAAATCGCTTTCGTACGGACCTTGAGCAAAACAGCATCCGCCGAAGGAACAGCGTTAAACATGTCACCAGCCACAAACTTCAAGTTCCTCGTCCCCTCCAAGCCGGCCACCACGTGCGGCAGATCGAGCACCATCCACTCCACTTGTGGAAATGCCTCTGCCGCCTCCCTCGCCAACCCTCCACTCCCTCCTCCGACGTCGACCACCGTCCTCAACCCTTGGAACAGCTGCCGTCCACGTTTCTCCATCATCATCCTTGCCATCATTGGCCCGTCGCTTGCCATGGCTTCGTTCAAGGACCGGTTCACCCCCTCGTCCTGGGCCGTGTACTCCCACAGGCTCTTCCCGTGCTTCATGACGAAGGGCGTGCAAGGGCTTGGGCTCTCGCTCTTGAGCCACTCCCCCAGGCAGTGCAATGGATCTTGTATGATGGGGCCAAGGATGAACGACACCATAGGCGACAAGCCACCGGGTTCGCCTTTCAGGATCGCACGTGAAATGGGAGTGAGTGAGTACGTCAACCCTAGTTGCTCATGGTCATTATTAGCAGCAGACTTTCCTTGAGAGACGAAGCCAGTTTGGGCAAGGACCGCCATGAGGCGGCGCAGGAAGGTCACCTTGGAGTTGGGGACCGACAGCTTGGCGGCGAGCTTGGTAAGTGTCATGGGATGGCCGTGGTGGTGGAGGGTGTCGGGAATGCCAAGTTCGATGGCGCATTTGAGGGACATGGAGGAGATGGAGTTGAAAGTATGGGTCCATACGTGAGCTTGGGCTTGGACGATCTCGCTCTCGCTCATCACTCCATTATCAATCGATTCCATTGTTAAGGGGGAATGACTAACGAGTTTGGATTTGGTTTAGGGTTTTGATGAGTTGAGGTGGGGAAAGGGTTTTATAGGCATAAATTGCACCTTTTTCCTTGCTTGCCGTGCATAAATTAAATGTAACGTGACAAACATAAGAAAAACATCTTGTAAAAATGCTCCTTGCTTGCTGTGCATAAATTAAATGTAACGTGACAAACATAACAAAAACATCTTGTAAAAAATATATAGAAGACAAATTGAACTTGGCGATTTCGATGAGTCGAGGGAGGTTTCTAAGCGAATGTCGCGCTTATGTTAGATTATGGCGAAATTTCACGTCAATTTATGGATTCCTAATAAATAATGTGGGGCGACTTCCTTTACAACACAAGTGATATTGAGCTCAAGGCCTATGACGGTTTAAAACTAAGTGGCTATTATGTCCACTTATCTTGATCTCACAACATCTCGTTGATTGCTTCTGTGAACGCAACATATGATAGGCCTGATGAAATGTGATCCGAAATTGCGTGGGGCTCTTGTTTTCTCTCCTCGGTGTATGTCTATCTTGCTCTTCTCGATATGTGCTTTATTGAGTCTTATGGAAATAATTTATAGACATTACATTTAGAATGACAAAGCCCCTAACATTACAATCGGAAGAGTCTTCGGGTTACGTCGGCTTTTAGGGACAATTACCAAAAAAGTCCTAAACTTATTGCAATTGTGCCAATTCAGTCCTAATTTTTTTTTTTTTGCCAATTTAGTCCTAAACCTTTTATAATTGTGCCAATTCAGTCCATCCAGCCAAAATTGGCCGACCGGCGCTGACGTGGACACCGGCGGAGGACAGCTGGCCAGCAAACGCTAATGTAGCAATTTTTTAATATATTCCTTTGGCCGGCGAGGGCCGAGCTTGCAGGATCTGGCGAGGGCCGAGCTTGCGGGATAGCGGCGAGGCTATTGGTTCCAAGGGCTACGGCGGAGGCGGGGAGGGGGAGGATGAGGAGGAGGAGGAGGAGATGCGAAGAGGGACGCTGCGATGATGATCATTTTGGTGTTGATGGCGACGATGGCGATGGCGAACACCATCCATCTCCAAGGTCATCTCTCGCTGGAGCAACGCCCCCACCTTGCTCTCCTCGCCGCCGCTGCCGCCATAGCCGTAGCGCCACTCTTCGCATCTCCGCAGCCACTCCCCGCCTCCTCCTCATCCCTCCCTCCCCCCGCCTCCGCCATAGCCCTTGGCAATGGCAGCCTCGCCCAACCTTGGCGAGGGCCAAGCTCGCCAATGGCCGGCGAGGTTGACCTCACCGACCCTCGAGAGGAAGAAGGTGAGAAAAAAAAAAGAATTAAAGAATTAAATATATATATATTAAAAATTGAAAAAAATAAATAAAAATTGCCACATAGTGTTCGCCGGCCAACTATCCCCCGCTGGCGTCCACGTTAACGCCGGCCGGCCAATTTTGGCCAGATGGACTAATTGACACAATTACAATAAGTTTAGGACTTTTTTGATAATTCTCCCTCAGCTTCTACTCCTACAAAACATACATCCTTATTGCAATTTGACCAAGTCTAGTGACACTTCCTGTAGAGAAACGAGAATCACGTTGACATAGCTGGACAATATCTTAACAACTTGATTATATCTAAATCTGTACTTTATTTTTTGTTTGTCACTATCTTCTGTAATCCCCACCATCAAGGATCGATCCACCACTCAACCAAACAATATATAAATAGAAAATAAGAGGAAATAGAAAAACTCCAAAAAACTTTTAAAGAAAGAAAGAGCAATTACTAACAATTGATTCGAGATAGCCTATGAATGAGACGAATCTCTTATCACCATCGAATCCAAGAGTCGATTCTGTACTATGTTGGGCAAGTGCGTTGCCTTTAAGATAAATAAAAGAATACTAGGCTGCCCAACTTATTGTCGGCAGAGAATATGGTGCCGGGACATATCAAGGAAGGTTGTTGGATCCTCTGCGATTAAGAATAACTGCAATTCAAAGATCTAAAAACCCTATCAAGGAAGGTTGTTGGATCCTCTGCGAGTAAGAATAATTGCAATTCAAAGATCTAAAAACCCTAAATCCCACCACTCCCCCCCCTCTCCCGGCTCCTCCCTCCCTCCCTCCCTCCCTCCCCTTCCCTTTGCCTCCTCCTTAACCATGCTCAAGGACGAATTTAGAGCTATCCAAAATCATGTTTAAGCCCCAGTTGTGGAAAACAAGTTTCCCAATACACCCATAAGGCTTGCCCGTCCAAAGATTAAAGAAATATATATCTTGAGGAAATCTTAGAAACAGAATTCCGATTATTCTAAGAGCAAAATTTTGCTCTGGTGGTACTTATAATTGTGGATTTGAGGTGAACGGATGAGTAGTATTTCCGATTTGAGCGATAACCTAATTTCGTAGCTATGGAAAGATTGTACCTACTATTATATAATTGTTATTTTGGTAATGTTAAATATCTATAGAAGGAGGCTTCTACGGCTCTAAGGAAAGATGTAAGGAGAGAATCAAATCATTTGAACTGTGTAAAGAGTTATTGTCCAACTTAACAAATCGAGAAAGGACGTAAACGGCCGGCTAAGTATCTTTTACTATTTACTGTAAAATAAATCATTTGTTTAATCCTTATGAAGATGGCCAAAAAAAATTCAAAAAAAGAATTGCAAAACTTGTTTATGCCGACACCACCGGCCATGCCATGTAGGCTGGCCAGCGTTCACGTAAGTGATTTCCGGCCAATTTTGGTTGGAATGATTCTAATTGATAAATTATCAAAATGTTTTAAGATTAAGTTGACAAAATTAAAATATTTAAGAAAATTCGTGATCAACTGAACTTCTTTAAGATTAAAATAGACATAAATGAGTTCTTTCTAAAATGACTTATTCATAAATAATTCTCTGCATTTTAATTAGACCATTATTTTATTTAGTAGAATTGATTATTTCTATATATATTTATTCTTATATCACACAAAAATTTCAAAACATATCTGAATTAAACTGCTATTGTGGATGTAACTTAGTGAAAGAAAAACTGAACAAGCTAGTAATGGTGGAAATTGTATTGGATTGCCCTTTATTGAAAAAAAAAAAAAACATAAACAAGTAAAATCTTATATTTTTTTTTTTAATTGGCTTGCTATAAGTAATTGGCGATCCAGTTCTAGATAAGGACATGTTTGTCTGCATTTAAACAAGAGCAAAACGTGCTCTTTTGCTTGAGTCGGAGTGCGTGAGACACACAATCTAGATTAAATAAAAAGGAAAAAGTAAAAATAAGTCCAACTATTTCTAATATAGCTTTCTTCCATACAATTCGTGAAAGGAAAATAATTAAAATAGTGTAAAATGGGGAAAAAAAAGCTGATTAAAAAAGAAATATAAGAAATTGAAAAATGAAGCATGCTCGTAGAGGCCAACTACTACGTTATTATACATGTTCTATTCTCTAGTATGAACATACAAATACAATGATCCATTCCAAATTATGCTTATTAATTGTGTCAAGTGAAGGAAGGCAATTTAGGTTGAAACATAATTACCATAAATGAATATACGCTATTTATTGATCAGGATCATGTTGTATAGACGTATTGTACCATTTAGTAATGGTTAGGATCATGTTGTATGGATATATCAAATCGATAATTAACTTCAAGTGCATGATATTGCTATCGGTTGTGGACTAATGAATGCACGAAATCGAGTATGCTTCTAGATAATAGTTTATCATTCGATAGAACTCAAACAAATGATAGGGTCTACATAACTTATCCTGGAAAAGTTAAGATCAATGACAATTTCCGGAATAAAAGCTTCAATATAGTAAGTGCAGTCACTCTCAATTTGAGTCTCGTATATATGTTAACACATGACTCACTACTATCAATGCATGTAAGCGGGACAATATCAACTTAAATTTCTAGCAGAAGGAATTGGAGGCATCTGTCTACTGAAGATCCTCGTTGCAGGATGAAGGGAGACAAACTTCGATTGAGGAACCTGAAATTAAACTTTTGTTACAATGTCATACATTATAAACCGATTGAATAATTAGAATGATAGCACGAGTGCTCTGATTCAAATTAAGAGAACCGTACCTGATGTTGGCGGCAGCGAAAGCTAGCTGATGGCAACAGTAAGCATGGACCAAGGAAGAGGGGCTGCCGGTTGAGGAAGGAGGGAGACGAATCCAGATGGGGGAAAAAGGGAAAAAAGAAAAAGAAAAAAGGAAGACAAATAAAAATAAAGACACATCTCAGCTGTTGAAATCCAACGAGGAAATCCAACGTGTGTGGTGAGTTGATGTAGCGGTTCCTCAACCAAAAAAAAAAAAAAAGAAATCCAACGTGTTGATGTATCATCATTTGACCGATATGTTTGGACCGCCGGCCCGAACTTTATCTCGCATTTTACTAGATTCAGGAAGTTAGTGAAAATTGAAATCAATTTGACAAAGCCTCTCGATGACAATTTTTCTTAAAAAGTACAAATGTGAAACACGTTGATTGAGCTGGACAATCTTTTCGAAACTTAACGATCAAGACTGCCACTCGTCATAGAGACTTAAAGAATAAATAAAGGAAGGGCGCCGATCAACATGGACGACGTGGTCCATAATTGAAAAGAGACATGTACTTACTCCGAGGATGACACGATGATGTCTACACATGCTATATTTCTTTTTCTTTTTTTTTTCCTGAGCGCCATAAAAGCATTTAGTAAGATTCATTCTTGCCACGGAATTTGTAGCCCAATCTCCGTTGTATTTCAAACTCGTGACCTCGGATCAATGCAGGGAATAACGCCTGATATTAGCACTAGGGTAAACAGTGTTGATATGTTCTCCGTAGATTTTCAAGAGTTCGGGGTGAACGATCCGGTTAGATTCTAGAGAGACTCACACGAGCTAACCAGTCTAAACTAAGCCAAAATTCTATAACTGAACTTCCGAATTTCAGGATATTAAAAAAGGTATAAGAGCGAGGGAAAATCCAATGCACCTAAACTATTTTAAGGTTATGGGGCCTCCTATACCAACGTGAAACATGTGAACATGGCACAATTATTTGGCCGACGTAAGGTATATCAATTATGATGCTCCTTACCCACTTTCCATGCCATACTCGCCATTCTTATATTCTCGGAGTTCACGAGCGACAAATTGCACTATAGAGGAGAGAGATAATAATAATAACTTCGTACCCTGAATATGGTGAATGGAGAGACGGGAAGTGAGGAGCTACAGGCTCGAGCTTACATTTGAAACCACATATATCACCTTCATCAATTCCCCGTGCTTAAAATGTGCCATTCAATTAGGCATTCCCAACACCATCCACAACCATGGCCAACCCATGACCCTCAATGCCTTAGTCTCTGCACTTCAAATTCACCCCTCAAGAGCTCACTGTGTCGAACGCCTCATGTGCATTCTCGTCCAGTCCGGATTTTTCCAACAAAAGAAGCTCGCTCTGGATGGTCAAGACACATACGTACTCAACCGCGTGTCTGCGCTCCTCCTTAAGGACAATCCCTCAAGCGTTGCCCCGTTTGCACTAACCATGCTTGACCCTATTTTGATGAACCCTTGGCACAGCTTGAGCACGTGGTTCCACAACCTCGTCGACCAGACGCCATTCAAAATGGCGCAAGAGATGTCACTTTGGAGATGTGTGAATAATGAGCCGAGGCTTAACTGCTTTTTCAATAAGGGCATGACTAGCGACGCTCAACTGGTGGGCAGCATGTTGGTTAACCAGTGCAGAGGATTGTTCGATAGAATAACTTTGTTGGTCGATGTAGGAAGGAGGGGGGGGGAGGACCGGAACAATGGCCAATGCCATAACGACCACCTTTCCGCATATTGAATGCACAAATTTTGATCTTCCACATGTGGTAGTCAATTCGAACGGAGTAACCACGTGAAATGTGTTGCCGGGGACATGTTTGAGGCAATATCCCCTTGTGCAATGCTATTGAAGGCAAGTGTGTGACTTTCATCTTAAAGAGGAAGATACTACATTGATTGCAATACTAGCATTCAACTTTCACAAAGAGAATCTATAGCATACTGTCGGGAATATCGGATTCCCAAAAACCGGATTCGACACTAAATCGAACCCCTAAAACAAGTGCGGAAGACGAGCTCGGGAAAATCACATGTATCACCGATCCTAAGGCACATCACAGAATCGAACGTACCTTGTTAGCCACAGATTAAACACCGACGCTGATATGAGGAAGAAAAACTGATCCCGTTCAATCCGATGACGTCAATTCGCCTTGAAGGGAAGAGAGTGTCGTCTCTTTTGTTACTGTTTTTTCTTTTGGAGGGAGAGAGGGAGGAGAAACGTACGTACTGTCAAAAGGTGCGTTCCTCCCTCTCTTTTCCCCCTTAAATACGTCCTCTTCAAAGGACGTGTCCCTTCGGTAAAAGACGTTCCCCCAAAAGTTACAACCCTTCAACATATCCCTCCATCCATGGGCCCTAATCTTGTGGGCCAGGCTTTTAGGCCCAACATAGGCAGACGGGCCAACTTAGGCCCATCACATTAATTAATAAATAAAATCATCATCTCCCACTCACACATGGTGGGCCGAACAGGATCCTCTTTACCTCTCTTTAACATTCATACCGGTGAATAATCCTTGTGACCAGCATATTTTGAGAGCACGTTGCCATACATTTGTTAGGAATATATAGCAACTTATAATGGGCATCACACTCTAAGTAGATTTAGTATGCAGTACCCTAGATCGATCAATCACATTTATATCGGTCGACCAGTAAATACAAAACTACAATGTGATTCTCCAAATTCGATCTTCCTCTTTCCTTCAAACTCTCAATTTCAGTTCAGCTTGCTTTTCTAGAAATGTCCCATTAGATCGAATCAACTCATGACCATTGGCAACATCCTAAGATAGCAAACACTAAATAAAAATCTTGAGAATAAGTAAAAGTCATGAGAGCACTAAAATTGAGGAACTCTTTTCCTCAAGAGTCTCATACGGCATAAAAGTTGAGATCAAACTTTTGCCACTCTTATTGGTCGTCTCAAATACGTAGTATGAAATACGTATTACGGTATTAACTCATTTCCCATGAAGCGTATGTCTACACCTTCAATACCGTACAGATGATAGTTCAGACATACTCAATGTCTAACTTGAGTTCACGTATCTACTCATTCACAAAATTCATCAGAACTCACATCTGGCATCTTAGACAGATAAAGTAAAATATGTTGGGTATTTTACTTTCGGACATAGTACATATCATGTCCTCATCTTAACACTTAGTTAAGGCGACATATATATTTTAAGCTTGAGCTCTCGATTATCATCTAGATAATAAGCTTAAAAACCGTCTCATCTCTATTTATCACATAGTAAATAGAGGCGATTATCCGTGTGAGTGGGCTAATCTTATATCTGTCCGACATACTTTCTCAACTTAATGTAATGCACTGAGCATTAAGATGCATAAAGGTCAAACAAAGATTCATAGGCATTAATCATGAAAAACACAAGTTCATAAATGTGAACAACTTAGGGAAATTACAACATCCAGTACATTTGACTCTACGCAATCCTAGAGATTTTACATTACCACAAAATACATCTCTAGGTATTGGCTTTGTCATAGGATCTGCTACCATTCTATGCGTAGATATGTACTGTAAGTTCACATATTTTTCATGCAACCATATCTTTGACAAAGTTATACTTGGTATCTATATGTTTGGTCCTGCCATGATATTTTGGGTCTTTGGTGTACGCTATAGCTGCTTGGCTATCACAGTTAACCAATAATGGATTTGCAGCTTTCTGAATAACACCTAAATGATCCAAAAATCTCTTAAGCCAAACTCCTCTTGTACCGCTGCTGATAATGCCACGAACTCAGCTTCCATTGTGGACAATGCTATACACGTTTGCTTCTTACTGCTCCATGATATGGCGCCATTGTTCAGTAAGAAAACAAATCTAGATGTAGATTTCCTCTCATCTAAATCTCCTCCCCAATTAGCATCTGAATAGCCTTCAAGTCGCAGATCCTTTCCTTGGTAATTCAGCTTGTAATCAGCAGTTCCCTTCATATACCTCAGTATTCTCTTAACGGCTTTCCAATGTGCTTGACCTAGATTGGATTGGTATCTACTCACTATTCCAACTGCAAAACATATGTCAGGTCTTGTACACAGCATAGCATACATCAAGCTCCCAACAACACTAGCATAAGGAACATATTTCATTTGTTCCTTCTCTTGTGGAGTCCTTGGACACAGTCTATGGCTCAATCCTTCACCTTTTGCAATAGGAGTGTCTATGGGTTTACAATCTTGCATACGAAATCGTTCAAGAACCTTATTTATATATGTTTCTTGCGAAAGAGATAACGACCTCTTCGAATGATCTCTTGAAATCTTAACTCCAAGAATGTATGCAGCCTTACCCATATATTTCATCTCAAAGTTGGAAGATAACCAACTTTTGATGGTATTAACAAACTCCATATTACTTCCGGCAATTAGTATATCATCAACATATAATGATATGATCACAAATTGATCTTTGGATCTTTTGATATATACACAATGATCCTCATCAATCATTGTAAAATCATATGCCATTATGGCATTATGAAAACGTATATACCACCTTGTCTTGACGACTGCTTAAGACCATACATCGATTTCAAAAGTCGACATACATTTTCTTCTTGGCCTTTTATAATGAAACCAACAGGTTGTTCCATATATATTTCCTCATCCAATTCTCCATTGAGAAAAGCAGTCTTTACATCCATTTGATGTAATTCAAGATCCATACTTGCCACTATTGCCAGAATAATGCGAATCGAGATAAATCTCACAACAGGAGAAAATGTTTCCTCATAATCAATTCCTTCCTGTTGATTATACCCCTTCGCCACAAGGCGAGCTTTATATCTCTCTATCGAGCCATCAGCTTTACGCTTTATTTTGAGAACCCACTTGTTCCCAATAGCTTTGCGTCCTTTTGGAAGATCAACCAGGTTCCCAAACATGGTTTGACTTCATTGACTCCATTTCCTCTCCCATTGCATGCATCCATTTTTCCTTACTAGAGCAACTTAGAGCCTCATGTATATTTATTGGCTCATCCTCATCTTGTGGGGCAATCATAAAAGTTTCCCCTTCAATGTCAAAACGTCGACGCGGAATACTTTTGCGACTTGTTCGCCGTATGGGAGATTGTACACTTTGCACATCATTCCCCACTATGCTCCAACTAGGATTAGATAATGATGATGTCGTCTTATCATGTGGTTGTAATTGAGAATGAGTTGAATTCAATTCATCACTTCTCATATTACTCCCACTTGGACGAACTCCACTAATATCATTATCTTGATCCAAGGTTTCATATGGGGAGTAATCTTCACCTATTTCACCCTTCTTAGGAAATTCATTCTCTAAGAATGTGACATCCCGTGATTCAAATTCAGTTATACTCCTACTTTCCTGCTCACCTATGAACACATATCCTTTCGAGTGTTCGGAGTATCTTATGAAAATACTCTTCTTTCCTCTGGGACCCAATTTCCCAAACTTGTGAGAGGGCTCATGAGTATAGGCAGCACAACCCCATGGCTTAAGAAAACTTAAGTCCGGTTTTCTACCTATCCATAACTCATATGGAGTGGAAGTAACTGATTTGGAAAGCACCCGGTTAAGTATATAAGCAGCAGTTAACAACGCATCACTTCAAAAAATGATTGGTAAGTTAGCATGCGCCATCATGGACCTAACAATTTCCAGTAGGGTTCTGTTTCTTCTCTCCGCAACACCATTTTGTTGAGGAGTATATGGAATAGACAACTGTCTTTCTATTCCTTTTTCATCACATAATTTTCTGAACTCATCGATAAATATTCTCGACCTCGATCGGATCTCAATGCTTTTATTTTCTTGTCTAATTGATATTCTACCAAGTTCATAAACCTTTTGAAACAACTTAATGCTTCAGATTTATGAGAAATCAAATAAACATATCCGAATCGAGTATAATCATCTATAAAAGTGATGAAATAAACAGCCCCATGCCTTCCTCTCACATTCATTGGACCACAGACATTAGAATGGATTAAATGCAGAGGAAATTCAACTTTTTTACCTTTTCCAAATGGCTTCCTTGTCGTTTTCCCTACTAGGCAATGCTCACATATCGACAAATCGACTTTTTCAATGTTGCCCAACAAGCCCTCTTTGGCTAGTCTTTTGATACTTTGTTGGCCAATATGACCAAGTCTAGCATGCCACACATTCACATCATTATTATATGAATCAGGAGACGTGAGAAGGGAATAACAAACATTTGCATTAACATAGTCAATATCTAATACAATGAAACCATCCAGAAAATAACCACAACCATAGAAATTTGTATCCAAAAACAAATCCACACCTCTATTATGGAAGTTCATATTAAAACCTAGCTTAAAACAGACACTAAATTCCGACGAATCTCCGGAGCATACAATACATCATGTAGGAACAAAGTGCGTCCACCATACACGTTCAGTTGGCAGGTGCCAATTCCTTTTACTTCAGCTCTAGAGTTGTTTCCCACATAGATCCACTTAGTTCTAGTCGGTACTCGTCGGAATTCCACGAAGGATCCTTTATCATTCGCTACATGGTCTGTCGCTCCCGAATCTACAGTCCACAAAGGATTAGACTCGATCAAGAATACAAAACTTGATACATAGGCAAAGTTCTTAAAAGCACAAGGGGTGTATACCTTCTTTGGCTCGCGACAATCGCGAGCATAGTGACCCTTCTTGTCACAATTGTAACACTTCACCCTTGTCAGCTTCTTCATTCGAGGACGCTTTCCTCTTTCATGTTGGTCAACCTTTGGTTTCTTCCCTGAAGCACTTGGTCCCTTGCCTTTCCACCTCTTGAACCAGTCAGGACGTTTGCGCTTGGAGCCCGAAGCTCCATTTGAGCTAGAACCAGCGTTATATATTTCAGTTTCCGGTTTAGCCACTAAGAGGCGGTCCTCTTCCAGCTCAAGATGGTGCACTGCATCCTCAAAGACTTTAATATTCTCATTGTGGGTCAGGTGCACCTTCATATGCTCCCAACTTTGAGGCAAGGAATGGATCACTGCTTGCACTTGCTGCTCATCAGTCAGGACATGGCCAGCATCCTTCAGCTCATTTATCATGTTTGACATCTTTCTCAAGTGTTGCTTCATGGTCTGATCATGAGGCTTCTTATAAGAGTCAAACCTAATAGTGAGCTGCCTCAGTTTGGTCACCGAAGTATGATCAAATCTTGCTGCCAACGCTTCCCACATTTCCTTGGCATTCACAAAACGCCTGAACTCTCGCATGACATCATTTTCCACGCTACTCAGCAACATAATGCGAGCAAGGGAGTTCTTCCTTTTCCATGCAGCAAATGCATCCTTATCTCTCTTGTGTTGTACAGTGTTCCCATCTTCGGGCTCTTCCATGGTTAGGTTAAGAGCTTCTAGTGCCTCTTGCTCTTCCAAAGACATATTAGATTTTCATGTGCGATTTCATAGTTGTCGCCATTGAGCTTTTCACCTTTGTTCAGCTCGACAACTATGCTCTTTGTAGTGAAGCCATTGATCCGAACACATCGATATAAATGCACGAATAATTAATGCCTATCATTTATGCATCCCGTTGACGCCTAAAATTTCATTTTTTATTAATTAGGTTTTACTTTATTTTATTTTATTTTATATTATTTTATTTTATCTTTTTCGGATGAAAAATAATAATGAGCGAAAAAAAAGCAGAAAAAGCAAAAAAAAAAAAAAAAAAAAGAGGTCGCGACAGCTTGGCGACTCCACCGGGGACATTGAAGACTTAGGCCATTTTTGTCTTGTTTAAATTCTTTACCGACTTAGGTTTTTTTCTTTATGCAGGTCAAAAGCTTAGAAATTTATTTTAAGTTTGCTTAAAATAGATTATCATGTGATTATTAACTGTTGTGCATGCTTTACTGTTTTAAACACTACACATGGTACACACAACCCGGCCCCGCGGACCGGGCCGCCATAGGATTTCGAGGATGGTGTTAAGAAAGATACGACCTCGAACGCGAGACTGCGATGTAGAGGTTGCCTTTCTTTTCCCGAATTTCTTAGCCGAGGTTAGGAGGGTATGCTGCTAACGCGAGACTGTGACGGGTGGATATCCTTTTAATCTCACCAAACCTTCTCGTCGAAATCGAGCCACACGTCCCATGCGCATGTCTTTGTGCTTGCCATTTTTCTTTAAAAAGCAAAAGTAATTTCTTTACTTTTACTCAGTCTTTTTATTTGGCCCATGGCAATATAGGATAAGCTTTTCAAGTCCCAGTCTATATGCGATGGGGAAAGACGATATCCAGTTCATTCCTACTCCCAAGGCGGAGCTCTTCAGATGGTGGGGTCAATTAGATCGGTTGCCCAAGAGCGTGTGAAGGCCAAAGTCGGTCATCTCTTATCGTTGATCCAAATCACTGTTCGCCCTGAAGTCATACAAGCCATGGCACATTTCTGGTGCCCGAAGACGGTTACTTTTATGTTTGGTAGGTTTGAGCTAACCCCGACTCTGGAAGAATACAGCATCATCACTGGAATGCCTCTTGAGAAAAAGCTCGTCAAACCATCAACAGGCGCCCTCCCGTGGTGCGGGTTGGCACGACTTTTAGGAACTGAAATCCATGTCATGAGGCAAATTCTTGAAAACAACCATAATATATGCCCTCTAGAATTCGTGAATGCATGTTTTCAAAACCAGCCTATGACCCAAAAAAGTGAGATTTTCCTCCTGGCCTTTTTCGGGCTCATCGTTTTCCCCATCAAAGAAATGCCATAAGTCCTAAGATGGCATGGATAGTTGATCAAATCTTGAGAGGAGGGAATTATGTCAACATGATTTTAACTGAAACATTCTTGTCTTTTAATCGTTTTAAAGACAACTCGGAGAAAATCATGCGAGCCTCTCCTGAAATTTTACAAGTCTGGTTCTTTTCTCACCTAAGCGAATTTCGAGACTTCATGCGATCATCCGAAACGAATGCTTTCGAAAACCCATTACAAAAATTTATGGTTTTAGGACCATACATTCCCAATCAAAGCTGTTTAAATTGGGTAAGCTTCCTAAGAGACCGGCTCCCGAGGCATTCCAATGGTGTACTTGGTTGGTTCCATGAAAAGAGAGCTCGCTTCGCTTACAAGCGCTGTCTCCCAATTCCGTTGCTCGGCCTCACCGGCGCCATTCTCTATCACCCTTATCGGGTGGCACGACAATATGGAGCCCTTCAGGAGATCCCACCGCCTTTCATCAGGAAGATCTCTTCGGTTCTTTCCAACACAAGCCGTGACTACGCATTCGAAGTTTCTACCGCTCAGAAACCCGGGACAAGTGCCATCGTAAAAGGATCGTGGTACCCGAAGGGCTTGAGGGAGAGGAAAAAGCCCACCACGCCTCCATGTCCTACATCCACAACCATCGTATCCCAACAAAATGGAAGCCATCAGTCCCTCACTCGATCAGAGAGAGCAGCCCGCACGAGCAAGTAAAGCTCATGGAGAGGGATTTGGGAATGGACTGGATGCACACCTCAGAGCCAGCCCAAGGAAGCAGGCATCCTCGCAAGAACAAGGCTCCTCGTCGCATATAAATTGGCAATCATATGCCCCTTAGTGTTAATCTTGTGAAAGTTTTGTCCCATTGTTTACGGACTTTTGTTTAATGTCTAGTATTTCATTTCGTCATTTCAATTTCAAGTTTTAGATGTCGAAGTTTGCGGTCTATAAAATCCTCTTTTGATAAATAAAAAGTAATTAGACTATTGCCATGGGTCAATCTCTGTTTATTTTCGTGCTCATTCATTGTTTTCGCAATGAACAGGTAATTATGAATCGCCGGCCACCAATAGCTCGCGAATGGCCTCATGCACTAGGGCCCGATCGAATGATGTACCAAATTGCCTCATTAACATTGAAGACGGCGTAGACAGATGTCCATTGTCCTTCAACAACTCTCAAGACAAATGAAATCTACTCAAGCCGAGCCCAACTGCAGTTGCCTTAAACACCATCATGACACCCACATATTTGCCAAAAAATAGCCGCACCATAGACGGTTTGAAAAGATCATGAAAAAGTTAAGCCACCGGGGAGCGAGAATCCCATGGACATGTCCAATTACACCGGCATTGAGATCCCCGAAAAACTCAAAGTACCCGAATGCGAAAGGTATCTGATACCTCCCGCCCGCAGACCTACTTGTGCCTACTCGGTTCGAATGATGATTCAATCGTACCAATCGAGCTTGACCGGCCCTGCCTTGCGATGGTACATTGTCAAGAAGATTAGTCCCCTTAAAACCTGGAGGGAACTAATTCATGTTTTTCACCAAGAATATGATATTGACATCAGCCTTGACATAGCCTTGCCCTACGAAGAACTGATGATCACGGAGCATGAGGAACCGTTAGTCGCTGAGATAGGAAAAGAGCATGTCAATCAAGCCTTGCATGATAAATGGGCAGCTGAGCAACATCTTGTTGCTGGAAAATTTCCCACTAGGAAAGGCAGGAGCCTTTGTACGAGATCAAAGACACAGAGCCTGTTCAAGAGTGAGGCACGACTGGATGACTCCCCAAGCTTACTCCAAGAGCTAGGGTCCAAAGAATACCGACCCCTATCAACCTGGAAAGCGAATTAGACAGTGAAACTCTAATGTCTCTCACTTCCCTTGACAGAATCGAGCTGGCAAAACGAATGGCCTTACTCAAAAGGTCCGGACCAAAAGCCAAGAAAAGAAAGCCTAAGCGAGATCAATGCAAAGATTCGCCAACGAGCTACCGCACCGCAGCTTCGAGCATTCCCAAGAATACAGCTTTGAAGGCTACCATCTCCTAGAGTACAACCCTGAAGACTTCCCGGCTCCAGAATACAATCTCAAGGACTTCCAGCATTATTTCAACAATGAAACTGATGATTCATCGTATAACTGTTTCCTACTCTCATCCGGGGATGAAGGCCCGTTAGAAGAGGAAGCATACGTCTTTATCCGCTACGATCCTAACGAAGTACTAAGCTTGTCCTCTGACCATGAGGATAGCTTCAATACTTTATCCTCATTCGGAAATTTCGACCAAGAAGAAAGCAATGGGGTAATCTCGGTAGAATCCAACTTCCCAAAGAAAAATTCACCACTACAATAGATATGCGGTGGGAAAACCAAGGGCCTAACCAAGATACATCAAGCTCGTCTTGCGCTCATAGGATCATGACCCCTGAAGAGATGTGGATACCTAGTCTCCGTAAGTATAACGGCACGACTTGCCCCGTGGCACACTTGCAGTATCTCCATGCGGAAATGAGTCGGTACTATGGCCCGATGTCGTTCACAACTCAGGCATTCCAAGAAACTCTTACGGGGTCTGCATTGCAATGGTTCATCACAGCAAATATTTATCTCCTAAAGGATTGGAATGAGCTGACTTCCACATTCTTGCATCGTACCAAAGCCGATCGGAACCGAATCGCCTTGCGAGAATTTGGCCCACTTCGAAGAAGACCGATGGAGGATTTCCGAACATATGCGGGGAGGTGGAGGGCTTTCATGATGCAAATCCACCCCGAATCGGCTGAAGAGGAGTTAATGAAGTGGTTCATAGAAGCTTTGTCCCGCAAGCATCGCGTTGGCTGCATGGGTTACACTTCCGTAGCTTCAACGAGGTAGTCATCGCATGCGAATACTTCGAATCATCAAGGCGAGGAATTCAAAGATGTTTAGCTTCAAGACCAGCACTATCAAAGCGCTCCTTTACACAGGGGTTTTCATGAGTTTTACTTTTTTTTCATAATTTCATGTTTCTCATCTTGTCTAGTGTGCTACTGTTGTATTTTCCATTCAAGTACTCTAATGTACAGTTCTAATATTTTGTTTTGAGAGCATGAGGCAGTACTCCAAACCTGCCCGTTGATGATAGCCAGCAGTCAAATGAAAGAAGAAATCTGAGGCCCGGGTCTCCTCATGTTTCCTTGTCCTAAATCTTCAAGAACAATTTATCACCTTTTCAAAAGAAGGAAGCATGCATGCTACTAACCTTATTGGTTCCCTTAGCTTATCTACTCTATGACACAGAATAATCTAGCGACAAAGCGAGGTATGGGAACGGTCCAGACCAACACCGTAAGTAGCCATGATAGCAATTCTGATGACTTAGATGATGACTTTGATGATTCCGACGAAATTCAATGGAATTGGAGGCGCCACGAAGAAACAAAACCCCCTACTACTGAAGACATCGTCATTGTCAACTTAGGCAGCACAGAAGGCCCAAGGGAGATAAAGATTGGCGCAAACCTTCCTAAAGAAGAAGCTGCAAGCTTAATTGCCCTCCTAAAAAGGTATCAAGACGTATTCGCATGGTCATATGCCGATATGCCAGGCCTCGATCCGATGATCGTGGAGCATAGCTTGCCAACCAACCCTGATGTAGCCCCCAAAAAACAGCGGCTAAGGAGAACTAAGCCTGAGTTATCAAAAAAGATTGAAGAAGAAGTAATGAAACTCCGGAAGTAGGCTTCCTCGAAGTCTCGCAATATCCTAGTTGGGTAGCAAATATTGTACCGGTAAAGAAAAAAGATGGTCGAATCTGGGTTTGTGTCGACTACCGCGATTTGAACAAAGCAAGCCAAAAAGATGATTTTCCGCTACCTCACATAGACGTTCTTGTGGACAATACTGCCGGATTCAAACTTTTCTCTTTCATGGATGGATTCTCGGGATACAACCAAATAAAAATGAAAGAGGAAGACAAGGAAAAGACGGCGTTCATTACTCCATGGGGGACTTTTCACTATAAGGTCATGCCTTTGGCCCGAAAAACGCCGGAGCAACTTACCAACGTGCCATGACCACCCTTTTCCATGACATGATGCATAAAGAAATTGAAGTATATGTCGATGACATGATCGCCAAAACCAGACACGGAGAGGACCATGTAAAGACCCTAGAAAAATTATTCAATCGACTTCGCCAGTTTAAGTTGCGCTTGAACCCAGCAAAATGTGTGTTCGGGGCAACTTCTGGCAAGTTACTTGGATTCATTGTGAGCTGTAAAGGGATAGAAGTGGACCCATCAAAAACTAAAGCGATATTTGAGATGCCTCCTCCCTCAACTGTAAAAGAAGTCCGGAGCCTCCCGGGAAGACTAAATTATATTGCGCGATTCATCTCCCGACTTTAAACCGCAAAACCTTTCTTTAAACTTCTCGGGAAAGGTGCACAAATCAAATGGGATGATGACCGCCGACTAGCATTTGAAAATTTAAAGCGACTGCGATGAAACCCCGGTTTTAGTACCCCCGACTCCAGGACACCCTTTGACCCTCTACCTTACCATCAACAATGAATCCCTAGGTGCAATGTTGGCACAGAAAGGACCCCATGATAGGAAGGAGCGAGCCATTTACTATTTGCGTAAAAAGTTCACCACTTCGGAACAAAACTACTCCAAGTCGGAAAAAACATGCGTTGCATTGGTATGGGTGCTGCACGGACTCCGGCAAGTATACCTTGCATTACCAAACATTCCTTGTAACTGAGAGTGACCCAATCAAGTATTTGCTCGGTTGCCCGGCCTTGGTGGGAAAATTGGCCAAATTGCAAATCCTGATCTCAGAATTCGACATTCAGATGATGTCACAAAAATCAGTTAAAGGTCGGGTGATATGTTAGCAGATTGCCCTAAAGAAGTACGCGAGGATCATTCCCACGACCGAATTTTAACGGTAGAAGAGGACACATGGACTATGTTCTTTGACGGAGCTGTAAATTTGTCGGTTCCGGCACCTAAGGCGGTCTTAATATCCCCAAATGGACAACATTATCCCGTGGCTGCAAAATTAATGTTTCCGTGCACCAACAATATAGCCGAATACGAAGCATGCATCCTCGGCCCGCAAATGGCTATCGAAATGGAAGTAACAAAACTAAAAGTGTTCGGTGATTCCGCCTTGATTATCCGTCGACTTTGGGCAAGTGGAAAACAAAAGACGCCAAACTAGTGCCTTATCACGACTACTTGGAAAAATTGGTGGGAGAATTCGGGACGTCTCGTTCGAATATCTACCTAGAATTCATAACCGGTTCTTTGATGCACTAGCAACGCTATCATCTATGTTGCAAGTGACAAAGGGGTTGGAAGTAGAGCCTTTGAAGATTGAAGTCCCGGCAAGACAAGCCCACCGCATGACTATAACTCGAAGAACCCGACGGAAACCTTGGTATTACGATATCATGAAGTACGTCCGAAGGTGGAATTCCTAAAGAAAGCACCCCTCTGATCGAAAATACCTAATGAAAATGGCCTCGAGGTTCTTCGTCAATGGTGAAAATCTGTACAAAAGGTCATATGACTCAGTCCTGCTAAGGTGTGTTGACGCAACTGAAGCCACACGAATAATGCGAGAAATACATGAGGGAGTATGTGGCCCTCACATGAATGGACGCATGTTGGCCAAGAAAATAATGAGATTAGGTTATTCGGCTCCCTTTAGAAGGCGATTGCGCCCAGCATGTGCGAAGCTGTCATCATTGTCAGATTCACGGGGACAAGGTAAATATCCCTCCAACCGAACTGCATCAATTATCTGAGCCTTGGCCATTTTCAATGTGGGGCATCGATGTAATTGGCCCAATCAACCCGAAGGCATCAAATGGGCACCGATTCATTTTGGTCGCAATCGATTACTTCTCAAAATGGATCGAAGACACATCCTATGCAAGCGTGATTGCACGAAACGTCATGAAGTTTATCAGACGTCACATAATCGCCCGTTATGGCGTACCGGAAACTATCGTCATCAACAATGGGTCAAACCTGAACAACAAGTTGATCGATCAATTGTTTTCTGAGTTCAAAATCCGACATCTGAACTCGTCCCCTTATCGTCCACAAATGAATGGAGCCGTGGAAGCCGCCAACAAGAACATCAAGAGAATCCTAGCCAAGACAGCTGAAAACTACCGCGACTAGCATGAAAGATTACCCTTCGCACTAACAGCATATCGAACCTCGATTCGAACTTCCACGGGAGCAACCCCTTTCTCCCTGGTTTACGGTATGGAGGTAGTTTTGCCTGTGGAAGTAGAAATCCCTTCCCTACGGATCTTATCCCAGGCAGGATTGTCTAAGGAGGAATGGACACAACAAAGGCTCGAGCAACTGAACATGATTGATGAAAAGCGATTGAAAGCCCTCTGTCACGGTCAGTGTTATCAACGAGAAGATAGCTCGATCATTTAACCAAAAGTGCGACCCAAGCACTTCGAGGTAAACGAGCTAGTCTTGAGAAAGACGCTGCCAATCTTTCCGAGCCCGGAGGCAAGTTCGCCCCAAATTACAAGGGTCCTTATGTAATAAAGAAGATACTCCCCGGAGGAGCCTTAATCCTAATTGAGATGGATGGGCGAGAGTTCTCTAAACCAGTTAATTCCGATGCTGTAAAAAAATACTACCCTTGAAAGATGTTCATCGTCGGCATTGTCAAACACTCCTCTATCATAATGAAAATGCCTATGCACCTTTATATATGAGTGATGTATTTACACCATCATAAAAAATGTGTGTTTGGTTGACTCAATGGGGAAAAATGAATGGTAATCATTAGCATTTAAGGAAGTTTCAAAAATCAAGTAGCAAACTCGGTGGCATAACTTGAGCAAATCGACGGACGCGTAAGAGTAGTCCATGTCAATTTCGCCAAGCTCGGTGTAAAGGACATGTCATTCAAGAACCGATGGTTGAAAGGAACCTTCTCTCCCAATCAACAATCTTAAAATCTGAAGACCTCACTTCTTGTTCCAGACACATTCTCTTGCAAGAAGTAATTACCATCGGAGAATTGGAAGTTTTGATTGTCCATCTCAAGTTTCGTAGAAGCTTGAGGTATATGACTTTGCCTAATGCTGCTATATTCAAAGGCAGAAGGAGAAATTCCACAGAAGGAAAGCGTTGAAAATCGATCAACGACCAGCAATCATGCGTATGTGGCCACAAGTAGGAAAAGCTAGTCGAAGGAAGTATTGGCCGTCAGTAACTCCCCTAAGAGCCAACCCAAATAAACTCTGGAGGGAAGGTAACTTGGCATGATTTCTAACACTCATTCTCTGAACTCATATTGATAGGAAGCATTGGGATTCAAGAGCCAGATTCAATGGCTAAATAGGACAAATCAACTGATCCAAGCCCGGGGCAAAAACAAAGACGTCCGACCAAGCCATCAACCTCTAGCTGTTTGTTCGTGTGTCATATCCCTAACCAATAGGGATAACTATCGACACCCATTTGCGAATAACCCTTTTGATGTTCAAAATTTAACATATTTGGAAACACCATTATGTTAACTCCTAAAGTTGTCAATAGGGTCTTTTTCGAGTCAAAACCATTCACTTGTTTTGAAGAGTTCAAACTCCATCATATTCAAAATGTTGCATGTCATTTCCAGATGAATTCCGCATGATGATTTTGTCTGTCTAAGTCACTGATTCCACTGAGGATTATTAGAATAGACAGCTAAGTGAAGAATACGAGATTGATTGAGCATGCTGGATGAGGCATGTCAGAATGATGAAAGGCAAGCCATATCTTACACACAATTCCCCCCATCTATACACTTGTGAGATGAGTGCAGAAGATTCCATGGCTGCAGGGTAAAGAGTTTCTCGCGAATGGTACGATAACCAAAATAGTGAGAGGCATTCCATCGCTCACCCCCATTGAGCCCCATACATTGGTGAAGCTTCTCTCATACCCCCGTCAAGAGCCACCCCACATTGGGGCAGATCAGAGGCAAAGCAGCATCACAAGGTGAGAAGAGAGATAGGAATTTTCTTGCTTGCACTTGCATCAATCTTTGAGTGTCTTTATTGCACATGAACACTCGCGTTAATTTAAGTGCCCTAGAGTCATGAAGAGCAGCTCTTTCTTTATACACTTGTATCCATTGTACAACTCAATTGAGTCTCAAATTCACCCTCACATGGAGGCAAAGCGAAGCCACCGTTTGAGTTTGAGCATAAATCAAGCGCCGGCAAAAGATGAAGACTCAATAGTCTAACAAAGGTGTTTGCTTGAACTTGTCAAGATCAGCTCTCAAGCAACAAGAATGAAAAAAGCAGGGGCATAAAAAAGCAGTGTACCTGGTAAAAGCAAAGTCAATGCCCATGAATAAAATTGGAATAAAAACTAGAGGCATGAAAAAGCGCAGTGTGCCTGGTAAAAGCAAGGCCAATGCCCCAACTAAAGAATACAGTCAATTGTATTCTCAAGAAAAGTTGATGTCGTGATTCAATTAATAGAGCCTCTATCTGACAGTGAAAAAAAGACCGGCGACAAATGCCAAGGCAAACACGAGCTCTCATCTCTTTGCACAAGAGTCAAGCCTACATTGCGTCCCATTGTAAAAGTCTTTTCAGACTATGGCACTTCAATTAACGTAGGATTTCATATGTTTATGAACAACGCTCGAAGAAGTACGAGCAAGATTACTCTATCTCTTTTCACAGGGTTCTTGACTTGTAAACCCAGAGATGATCATGCAACATCGACTTCGACCTCGACAATCCCATTTGATGAGCCGTTGACCAAGTCTTCACCACGATTTCAACAAAGACCTCTCACATTGGTAAAGTTGTACCGTTTGCGAGAATACTCGAACCCCTGCTGACATGATGATAGTGAGATAATGTGGTCCTTATAAATCCTGCATCAATGGTCAGGATAGCCTTTTCCATGAGAGTGAGCGGAAAGTCCTTTCAGACTGAAAGTCTCTCATTTGGCATGCTCAAGACATCTACATTCTAAATGAAGGTTGTCTTTCAAAATCTTCCCTAGTGGAAATCAGATGATACAAAACTGACAAAATTATCATGCATGAATCTCATTTGAACTCATAAATTTACAGCATATACAATCATGTGTGCATATTGTGCAAATAGCAGACATACTCTCAAAGATAAGAGATATTGCCAGGTAAGCATATCTTAATCCCCATTTGTCTTAAAGTACATACCACTGTCCAGGTACTCTCTTCTTGACACTCGACCTATTCGAGTCGTCCCTTGAGTTTGGGTGCTTGCAATTGTCTCAGTATCCCGTTGTCTTTGAGTACCCACCACTTGCCGGGTACTCCCTCTTATCGACACTCGACCTATTCGAGTTGTCCCCAGAGTATTGATACTTGTGATTGACCAAGTATCTCTTTATCATTGAATACCTACTGCTGTCTAGGTATCCCTATTGTCTTTGAGTACCGGCCACCGTTCGGATACTCCCCTTTCCTGACACTCGACCTGTTTGAGTTGTCCCCAGAGTATTGATACTTGTGACTGACCAAGTATCTCTTTGAATACCTACTACTGTCTAGGTATCCCCATATCGTCAAGTACCCGCCGTTGTCCAGTTACCTAGCCATCCAGGTAAGCCTTGTACTGCATTCAAATTCCCACTACCAGAAGGTGAGAGACCTTCATGAATATCCAAGGTTCGTCCTCGATATTCCCAATTACCAGGAGGTGAGAGACCTTCACGAATATGCGGGGCATGCCCTCGATATTCCAATTACCAGGAGGTGAGAGACCTTCACGAATATCTCAGGTACGTCCTTGATATTCTCATTGCCAGGAGGTGAGAGACCTTCGTGAATATGCGAGGCATGTCCTCAATATTCCCAATTACCAGGAGGTGAGAAACCTTCACGAATATCTCAGGTACGCCCTCGATATTTCCAATTACCAGGAGGTGAGAAACCTTCACGAATATCTCAGGTACGCCCTCGATATTTCCAATTACCAGGAGGTGAGAAACCTTCACGAATATCTCAGGTACGCCCTCAATATTCCCAATTACCAGGAGGTGAGAGACCTTCACGAATATCTCAGGTACGTCCTCGATATTCTCATTGCCAGGAGGTGAGAGACCTTCATGAATATGCGAGGCATGTCCTCAATATTCCCAATTACCAGGAGGTGAGAGACCTTCACGAATATCTCAGGAGCTGAGAGACCTTCATGAATATGCGAGGCACGTCCTCAATATTCCCAATTACCAGGAGGTGAGAGACCTTCACGAATATCTCAGGTACGTCCTCGATATTCTCATTGCCAGGAGGTGAGAGACCTTCACGAATATGCGAGGCACGTCCTCAATATTCCCAATTACCAGGAGGTGAGAGACCTTCACGAATATCTCAGGTACGCCCTCGATATTCCCAATTACCAGGAGGTGAGAGACCTTCACGAATATCTCGTGTACGCCCTCGATATTCCCATTTACCAGAGGTGAGAGACCTTCATGAATATGCGAGGCACGTCCTCAATATTCCCAATTACCAGGAGGTGAGAGACCTTCACGAATATCTCGTGTACGCCCTCGATATTCCCAATTACCGGGAGGTGAGAGACCTTCACGAATATCTCAGGTACGCCCTCGATATTCCCAATTACCAGGAGGTGAGAGACCTTCACGAATATCTCAGGTACGCCCTTGATATTCCCATTTACCAGGAGGTGAGAGACCTTCATGAATATGCGAGACACGTCCTCGATATTCCAACTACCAGGAGGTGAGAGACCTTCACGAATATCTCAGGTACGCCCTCGATATTCCCAATTACCAGGAGGTGAGAGACCTTCACGAATATCTCAGGTACGCCCTCGATATTCCCAATTACCAGGAGGTGAGAGACCTTCACGAATATCTCAGGTACGCCCTCGATATTCCTATTTACCAGGAGGTGAGAGACCTTCATGAATATGCGAGGCACGTCCTCAATATTCCTAATTACCAGTCGGTGAGAGACCTTCATGAATATCCAAGGTACGTCCTCGATATTCCAACTACCAGGAGGTGAGAGACCTTCACGAATATCCCAGGTATGCCCTCGATATTTCCCAATTGCCAAGAGGTGGGACACCTTCACAAATATCCAAGGTATGTCCTTGATATTTCCAATTATCAAGTACCCCTCCGATGCTTGTGAATGTCCAAGTATCCCCCAAGAATCCATATTTGTGATCATCCAAGTACCCCTTCAATACCTATGATCAGCCAAATACCCATTTTGACGCCTGCAAAGGCCCAAATATCCTTCAGGTTAGTACTTGTGAATATCCAAGTACTCTTTGATATGCTTGTGAATGTCCAGGTATCTTCCAGAATCGATGCCCTGAGAAAGGTTGGCGCATCCTCCCGAGAAAAGTCGGGTACCAGCTGTTGTCTTTGACAAAGGTCAGACACCCCCACGAAACAGATGCCCTGAGAAAGGTCGGCGCATCTCCCAAGAAAGGTCGGGTACCAACTGGTGTCCTCGATACAAATCAGGCACCCACAAATGAGATGCCCTGAGAAAGGTCGGAGCATCTCCCGTCAAGGCGACCGAAGAAAGGTTCGGGTCCTAGACAAATCATTGATTGTTTTAACAGGCGACCGAAGAATGGTTCGAGTCCTGGAGAAGCAATTTCCTGTCACGGCGACCGAAGAATGGTTCGGGTCCGAGACAAACCACTGATTACTCCAATAGGCGACCGAAGAATGGTTCGGGTCCTGGAGGAGCAGTCTCCCGTCAAGGCGACCGAAAAAAGGTTCGGGTCCTAGACAAATCATTAATTGTTTTAACAGGCGACCGAAGAATGGTTCGGGTCCTGGAGGAGCAATTTCCCGTCAAGGCGACCGAAGAAAGGTTCGGGTCCTAGACAAATCACTAATTGTTTTAACAGACGACCGAAGAATGGTTCGGGTCCTGGAGAAGCAATTTCCCGTCACGGCGACCGAAGAATGGTTCGGGTCCTGGAGGAGCAGTCTCCCGTCAAGGCAACCGAAGAAAGGTTCGGGTCCTAGACAAATCACTAATTGTTTTAACAGGCGACCGAAGAATGGTTCGGGTCCTGGAGGAGCAATTTCCCGTCAAGGCGACCGAAGAAAGGTTCGGGTCCTAGACAAATCATTGATTGTTTTAACAGGCGACCGAAGAATGGTTCGAGCCTTAGAAAAGCAACCTCCTCATATCACCAGGTAAGATGACGCCTTGATACTTGCCAAACTCGGGACTCACACCCTATCTCACTCACTCCCGGTAAGTAACTACAGGTATCTTCTTATCTGTCTTAGTATTTGTAATGTTATATTGCTCTTTTTGCATAGGATAATAGGTCCCAAGTAAAATATAATCTGTTACGCATGTATGGATAAAGTTTAGGCATCAGTTTGTCTTTGAATGCAACCTCTGTGAGCTCACCTTCAAAGAGGGGCAGCTGTTGACGCCTAAAATTTCATTTTTTATTAATTAGGTTTTACTTTATTTTATTTTATTTTATTTTATTTTATCTTTTTTCGGATGAAAAAAAAAAAAAAAAAGAGGTCGCGACACATCCATTTTGCACAGACCCATCATATTAATGAACAATTTCAAGTAAGGTTTCAGAATCAAAAGGTCACTATGTTTCCAATCATCCTCCAAAAAATCCTAACTTAAAACTATCATTAATATAATTGTCTTATGCAAAATAAATTCTATGAAGCTACAAAAAACTTCTATGAACTACCCACAGCAGTCAACAATAATGAGAAAGCAAATAATATTTGACATCCAATAGAATAATAATGCTTTCACATAATACAACTTATATATCGTTGCTACATCAACAACAATCGGTAGTAAAACGTTTACATAAGGTATCCATAAAGTATACTAAAAGAAAGATAGCTCGAAATATCTAAACCCAAGTCAATATACGAACTGGGAAAGCTCCTTTTTTGTTCAATTTCATGATCTTTTCTTTTGTAACAATCAGGTAATAATCATCTATAAAAGCCATCACAATACTCCTATATGAAGTGGCTTTGTTGACATCTCATATGCAATTCAACACTCATTGCCATTCTAGTGGAAGAGTGTTTATTAAAAATCACACGATCTCAGACTGTGGCATGGGGCGACCATTCCATATGACCTTTTGAATTTTCCCGTTGACTTCAAGAACATGATCTATTATGTCCCCGCTCTCCCATCGATAATTATTCAAATCGGCTATCAACCTTGAAAGCCTTTCCTTTTGTTCGTCGGTAATTGCGCAAATAGGTGTGCGCAACTTAAGGGGAGGCATTGTTCCTGCAACAAATGCAGAACAAAAAGGGATTACATATAATCCACATAGACATAATTGAAAAAGAAACATATTATTTTCCCTTTTTTTTAAGTCAACGGTCAAAGTCAACGATCAACGGTCGTCAACGGTCAACGGTCAGCCGGGTCGAGGTCAACCGGGTTGGGCCGGGCCGGGCCGGTCGTGCTGGGTCGGACGGACCGACTCGGCATGTGCGGCACGCGTGTGCAATTGACGTCACGATGACATCAGCTAGCGCCTGCCGTGCACGCGCCATCGACGCCCCCCCGCACACGTGCGTCGCACGCGCCTTCGTCTTTGAATCAGCGGGTGACGCCAGTTCATTCCGGCCGCGCGTGGGGGCGCGTCCGGCGGCCTACGGCGGCGATCCGCCACTCGTCTTGCTCATTTCGACAAGACCTTCGACCCTACGCCATCAGAAACTGATTTCGACTTACAGAAAATCGAAAAAATGGATGAAACAGTGCTCAGGTGACGGGATTTTTCCATCCCCGATCGGTGTCGGCCAATTTTTCATGAAAATTCAATCAAAAATCATTCACAAACATGAAAAAGGGATCGGGAAACATGAACAATGGCTCTGAACCCAATGTCGGGAATATCGGATTCCCACAAACCGGATTCGACACTAAATTGAACCCCTAAAACAAGTGCGGAAGACGAGCCCGGGAAAATCACATGTATCACCGATCCTAAGGCACATCACAGAATCGAACGTACCTTGTTAGCCACAGATTAAACACCGATGCTGATATGAGGAAGAAAAACTTATCCCGTTCGATCCGATGACGTCAATTCGCCTTGAAGGGAAGAGAGTGTCGTCTCTTTTGTTACTGTTTTTTCTTTTGGAGGGAGAGAGGGAGGAGGAACATACGTACTGTCAAAAGGTGTGTTCCTCCCTCTCTTTTCCCCCTTAAATACGTCCTCTCCAAAGGACGTGTCCCTTCGGTAAAAGACGTTCCCCCAAAAGTTACAACCCTTCAACATATCCCTCCATCCATGGACCCTAATCTTGTGGTTCAGGCTTTTAGGCTCAACATGGGCGGACGGGCCAACTTAGGCCCATCACATTAATTAATAAATAAAACCATCACATACAACGTATTAACTCCTTGTATCTACATATTGAGAGACTAATAGAACATTTATGATGCAGTGGATACTCCATGACTGGAGCGATGAAGACACTGTGAAGATACTAAAGCGATGCAAGAAGGCCATAAGCAAGGGCAATGGCCTGAATTAAAAGGTGATTATGATTGAGATGGTGATGGACAACACGAAAGGTGACAAAAAGATGATCGAAACCCAACTCTTCTTCGACATGTTGGTGATGACCCTTTTTTCAGGAAGAGAGAGGAATGAGACAGAATGAGAGAAGCTCTTTGCCGATGCTGGCTTCGGGGATTACAAAATCACTCCTATTCTAGGCTCGCGATCCCTCATCCAGGTTTACCCCTCATGATCGAATATCAATTGCCACTCCATGTGGGTAGTGGTGGATTAGGATGGATTGTAAATAAGGCATCTTTAGCCATATCCTAGGGTAATGCACGTATGAATCATTATGTAATTGATATGTATTATGGGTCCTTTTATATTGATGTTTTTGTCTGTTCGCTGACTGTAATTAATTACTCTTATAAATAGATACCATGCAACCCTAATTACAATCATGTTCTCGTAAATATTATGTCGTGATTCTCTCTCTATCTCTAAAGTTCAACATGGTACTAGAGTAGAACGCATCAAATTCATTATCATTTCTACTCAAATCAACACTTTCTTTATTCCTATTTCTATTTCAAAAATGGTTGATGCATCTTTGGCCTTTTGTTCTTCTCCATGATCTCTTTACCCATCATCTTCTATTTTCTTGAATCCCAATTTCCTATCACCTCTCCTCAATGTTGTGCCCACTTCCACCTCTTTTTCTTTATTCCCAGCTGCCTGGATTCCTTTAGCTAAAATTGCGGCTATGCACTCAACCTCGCCGTCTCTTGTTTTCCCAACATCACAAGTCTCATCTCCATCAAGCATGATGCGGACAACTAGATACCATGGAAACTTCAATTTGAGCCTATTTTAATATGCAACAATCTGCTAGGCTACGGTTTCTCCTTGTCCGGAGAAGGTCAAGACGGATTTGTACCTTTGTGGTTTGATCAATTCAACCATCATGGTCTAGAAATTCAGTCAAACCATTTATCATTTTTAATATAGTAATAGGAAATGAAGAAATGTCAAGATGTCACATGTAGGATCTTAAGAACAAAAAATACAACCTTCATTTATTTCATCTTGTTCTGGATCAGTTAGTATCTCTAGTAGGGATGTCAGGTTTAAACCGAAATCAAAATCAAAACCGAACTGAAAATTCGTGCATTTTCAGTTTAGTTCAGATAATGGAAAAATAACAATTCTTTTGGTTTGTCAACCGAACCAAAATTCTCAACAAATAATGAATGCTCAACTTAAAATCTCTCTTCTTTCTCACCCCTTATTTAGTTTGGCTCCGTGGACAAAAATAGGAAAATTAAAAAATCGAACTAAATCGAATTGGGTCACGATTCGATTTGGTGCAGCTGCTTACCCTATCAATTCGGTTCAGTTTGGATTTCCTAAAACCCGAACCCAGTCGAACCATTGACACCCCTAATCATTGGTTGGTGAAAGGTTTGAATGGCAAAGATGCTTCTGTGAGAAGCTTCGTCTTCTAGAGAAAAGACTGATCTAAGATCATCTTCTTGGAGGAACAAACCCATCTTCTTGTCAACTTTCTGCAGCATGTGTGCCTTCGATTTTTGCCTAAGGTTAGTTTTTGACAATGTGTCCATTCTGTCCACATGTGAAACACTTCTCATTTTTGGTCGTGCCTGGGGATCTTCTTTTACAAGGGAATTTCCATTTTCCTTTCCTCCGTTTAGAAATTAAATTGAATCTTCTTAAAATGTCGTTTCTTCTTGCTAGAGCAAGAACAAGAACAGGAAGAATCTCTATTTGACCATTTTATTTCTGGGCCGGGCTTCTTGCGAGCTTTATCAATTTTTCTATTTTCATGCAAATAATCTTTAATTGCTTTCTTCTCGTACACACGTTTCGTCTTTGGCAATATGGATTGCTTGCTAGATTTCTCGCATTGTCGCTGAAGTACTCTCTTGTTTGTAATCTGGATATACCTCCCAGCCGCTGTAGCTAGCTGATTTGCGATGGCCAGTAGGAAGACTGGCTTGAGACTCACATATGCGCCTATGGCATAAAATAGCTTCAACATTTTCTTAAAGCACTTATCAAGATCCTGTCTTCTGTAGGAACAACGCTTTCTTTCAAAGAACCCCGTCCTTTTGAGTTCCTTGATGTCTTTCTGATACCAATAAAATTTGGAGTAGAATTCGAATCACTTGGCTGAAGTCTTGCATGACCAAGAAGGACATCTGGTCCTGTTCAAAAAGAGACGTCCGCCAGTCTTGGAGGTTTTTTCTGTTTTTCTTTTCCTTTTGTAAATCTGCTGGCAAATGACAGTATCGCAATGGCCAAGTTTTGATGCTTGGGTTTAGTAGTTAACTAGGACTAGGCATGAAACTCTTGCAATCTTTCTGGTCACTTATGATATGGAAAATCATCAAATGTGAAAGACAGTCTTGACGACGTAGAATTATGGGTTTGCCTATGATTTGTCTCTGTTGCTCGAGGTTTAAGGGTTGTGGTTCCAAATCTTCTTCATCTGCATGTGATTGTCCCGTGAAAATTGCATGAAGTGGTTCCTCGTAAGGAATAGAAACTGTTAATTTTGAGGAGGTGTCAGAATTATCTTCTGATGGTTTTTGAGATGACCTGTTCTCTTTGCTCAAAACCTTTCTCAAAAGTTGTTAGGTTTACAATAGCAATGACTGGTAAAGTTTGACAATAACGATCCCTCAAAGATTATTCGCTGGGATTTAGGATCACCATTTATGAGCTTGGTCCTTCAAGTATTTTTCCCTTCAGCGATCTCTTTTTTTTTCTTCATATGTCGGATTCTATTTTGTAAAGTCACATATGGGGGCGCTGGGGCTCTGAGCCTTGTGCTCTTAAGGCGGAGAAGATAGACAATGTCATTGGAAGAGAGCTGCTGGTTCTTGGCTGCTTCTGTGAAGGGAAGGGTGTTGCTTCAAAAGAGAAGGATGGGAACAAATTGCTTCTCCAAAAGAGACCAGATTTTTCTTTTTGACTTTTCGATTTCAAGGAAATGGATTGTCGAGATAGTGTTTTGCATGTGCTGATACGTAGGTTGATCAAATAAATTCCTATAGAGCATGAAAATTGGAAGGTAACCAGATGTGCTGATATCTAGTTGATCCATAGTTTGAAGACACTTTGTGAAGCTCGTACTCCGCCATCCATAGTCCTTTCTCTTTTTCTTTTTCCTTTCTTTCTTAATCCCTCACTAGCAGCTCCTCCACCACTATCCCTGAACATTGCGGTGCCGGCCCTCTATCCCTCTCTCTTTGCCGTATCTCCTTCGTGATTTGAGTGGCATCCCTAGCTCACAGGTCGTGGACCTCCAATCAAGTTTTAGTGGGTCATGGGCCTTAAGTCAAGTATGTGCTAGAGAAACTAGGTTAGTGTCTTCAAACTTATGGGTAGATTGCCTCCTAAATCTGGTTGCTGATTTGGTAAGCACCTGTTTAATCAAAGGACAACTTCACAATTCTGCATTGATCATCCCTGTAATAGGCCCAGTCAACACTTTGGGGATTGAATGTTTCCTCGTCACGCATCTCGCGAGTGCTAGGAAAGGCTGGTTAACAAGTTCCAAATAATTGTTTAGTAGTAGAACCTAGCAAATGAAAGTCGACTTCTTTGGGGGAGTAGCATGGATACATCCTGTTTTAGTTTCTTGCTCTCCAACTTTTACGCTTTATATGTATTTCATCCTCAATGCATCTTTTAGTACGAATACACAAATACTCTATTGCAAGCTATGAGGAAGGCATACCGTGAGAACCTCCCGGGATATACCACTTTCTTAAAAACATTGCGAGGCATCTTATGGTAGGGACCCTCATGTGAGAACTCGTTGTAATAAGGATTGAAAGGTTCTATATCAAATTATCAGGAAACAACCGACCCTTTTTTTGGTCAAGCGTTTTAACTCTGCTTTATGTATTTTGGAAAACTGGATATGGTATCTAGGTTTATTTTCTTTCACTGTTTATCGGAATCGCAAATAACATGCGGATGTTCATCGCTAAGAAGACGAGCATAGGACTGTTGGTTTTTTCAGACTACGGCACAGAATCACCAGGAACAGAACATTAAATAAGCCGAAAGGGTCCCGTAAATCGAACGGGGCCAAAGTTGAAACCAGATGACACTGGAAATGGTGACAGAAGGAGATTGACATAATATTAGAAGGAGAAGAGGAGGGCAAAAACGCCCAAAATCCTTTGGGTCTCGAAGCCATTTGGATCCAAGAACAAACTCCTTCCATTCTGATTGGCGATGCGAAACCCTTCACACGAGATGGATAAGATGACCAGAGATGCTTTTCAATTACAACAGCAAAATTGCTAAAAATCCTAAATCTATCACAATCATGTCAATTTAATTCTAAATCTTTTTTAAATTTTTTCACATTTTGTTAATTGAGTCTATGTAATCAATTGACCGGAAACTGATGATGTGGACGTTGACGTCTTATGTAACACGGCCAATGCTAACATAGACATTTTAAATAATATATAAATAGTTTTTTTGAATTTTTGAATTATTTTTTTCGGCTTTTTTGGTATTTTTTTCTAGTTTATGAATTGAAGGCTAGCAAGAGTCAACAGCAACTCCCGCCGAGTTTGGGCGAGAGCCATGATAGCCTCATCATGACTAAGTGAGGACTTGGCAATCCTAGTTGGCCTAGATCTAGTGAGGGCATTGTGGGCCTCGCCAAATCCAGGCAAGGGCTCGTGCACCCGCATTGCGAATGGCGAGGATAGTGGTCAGCAAGGGCCGCAACCCCCTTGTTCAATGTCGACAAGGGTTGTTAGCCCTCAATCTAGGAAAAAGTAAAGAAAAACAATCAATTTTTCTAAAAAAAGATTATTGGAAAGCATAATATACTCGATGGATTTCCTTGGTTAAGAATTGTTGCCTCACAAGAGCGTAGGTGACATAGACGCAACCCCACATCATCCACGATCCTCATGACACACGTTCGGTTTCTGGCTTAGTCACGTAACGATAGACCGCGACATTAAAAGCAGCACGTTGCTTAGGAAAGAAAGAGTGTTGCCTTGACTTTAATCAAAGGGAAAAGGCCATGAGAGAGTTGGTGACAAAGTTTCGTAAGACTTACTCGCATTAATTTGACTTGGAAATGCTTGCACATCGATTCAAAGGAATGCTTGGCCATTGGTCCAAGTCCATGGATAGTCACTTTTAGAGTATAAATATACGAATATTCTACTTTACATCCTTATACTTTCACACTTTTTCTTATCAAATTGTATTATTATCTATTCAAGCTTTTCTACTCAAATTTTCAAATGAAGTCCATCCGATATCAAATTTGATCAAATGTAGCCGATGTGACCATCAGGCAATATCTTAGTGTGACGTGGAAAAAAATTTTGCTATGTGAACGTCCACGCGGTTGTTTGCATTAGTTAAATTTTATCTTATCATACTCGAACATTCTCTACATTTGTGAATTTGTTCCACTCCATGCACATCCTAATTTGGCATCTTTGTTGGCCAGATTTGGTGTCGAAGAGATTCGATTAGAAGATTTGTGGAAGTAAAATGACTTGATTAGACAAATTAAAAGTATACATACTCAATCAGAAAAAAACATGATTAGGGACAAAAATAAAATAAAATCTTTACCGTAAAAACGTAGATGTCATTAAGTTCTGGAGTGCAGGGTAGTGAGGATGATCATGAAGGGCGGAAGACTTACAGGATTGGGATTGAATGGAGGAAAAGTGTGGGGATAAGGCTTCTCAATGTACGCCTATTTTTGAAAAGTTGGTGCAAATGGGAGGTTTTCCAAAGTGAGAGTGATTAGAGTTAAACCCCACGGTCCTATAAATACGCCTATCTCCTGGTGTTCATAATGAACCATTAGATTGAATCGGAGAGGCCAGGAAGTTCATTCTTGGAGTTCGCGAACGAGAAATTGCACTGTAGAGGTGAGAGATAGTAACTCCGGCTAATGGATTTAGCGAACAGGTGGGCAGAGAGCAACTACAAGCTCAAGCTCACATATAGAACCGCATCTTCAACTTCATCAATTTTTTATGTGCTTGAAATGTGCCATTCAATTAGGCATTCCCGACACCATCCACCGGCATGGCCAACCCATGACCCTCGATACCTAGTCTCTGCACTTCAAATTCATCCATCAAGAGCTCACTGTGTCGACCGCCTCATGCGCATTCTTGTCCCCTCCGGCTTTTTTTTGGACAAAAGAAGCTCCCGCCGGACGGTCGGAAAGCGTACGTACTCAACCACTTGTCAGAGCTCCTCCTTAAGGACAATCCCTCCAATGTCGCGCCGTTTGCATTAGCTACACTCGACCCTATTTTCGTGAAGCTGTGGCACCGTGTGAGCACGTGGTTCCACAACAGTGTTGACCGGACGCGGTTCGAAATGGTGCAAGGGATGTCATTTTGGAGGTATGTTGGTCAAGAGCCGAGGCTTAATCGCTTATTCAATGATGGCATGGCTAGCGATGCTCGATTGGTGGCGAGCATGGTGGTTAACGAGCACAAAGGGGTGTTGGAGGGAATAACCTCGTTGTTCGATGTAGGAGGAGGAACCGGAACGATGGCCAAGGCCATCGCAAGGGCCTTTCCGCATATGGAATGCACAATATATGATCTTCCGCATGTGGTGGCAAATTTAGAAGTTAGCGAGAACATGAGATGTGTTCTGGGGACATCTTTGAAGCCATACCACCTGCAGATGCAATTTTATTGATGGTACGAGTACGACACATATGAATCGTATAACTTTCTTTTGAACATTAAATTCCCTATTGAATGAAGTTTTTTTTTTTTTTTGGACAAAAGGAGATACTGCATTCATTCATGAGAAAAACGAGTCTTACAAGACATCGATGGATAGAATTCCGAACAGAGAATTTCCGAAAGAGGAAGAGGGGGAGAGCTCACCCAATTTACGGGAAGTTTTCTAGCTCGGTGTGATCTGGCCAACCAGTCAGCCGCCCGATTTGCTTCACGTGGACAATAGAGGACCTAGACTAAATTGCAAAGGATCAACATTTCTCTGCATCTTCCCGTAATTTCCTTCATATTCCATGGGGGTTCGGCCCGGTCCGTTACCATCTCCACCAAACTAAAACTATCACTCTCACACACCTATCAAACCGGTTGACCAGAGAAGCTTCCCACGTGCGAAGTTACTTTTTCCCTCAAGTACAACAGCCCGTGCAGGAGAGAGAGGGCTTCAGCTTGTTGAGATGAAGAAGCCCTAGCTTCGAAGCAAAACCCTCGACAACCATCCCCGTAGAATCGCGGATGATTCCAGCGATTGAGCCGAGAAATTCGCCTGGAAACCACGAAGCATCGACGTTGATTTTCAACTCATCCCCTTCCGGCGGCTTCCATCGACCAAGTTCGACACAGGTTTTGGGTATTTCCTTTTTCGATTTTGCCATCAAGGCGAAGCTTCGTTGTTGTTCTTGTGCAAGATCCACGAGATCTGCTGTTTGCGGGGCTTGGCTCGAAAATGAAGTTATTACGGGACTTCCAGATATTCCACAACACAGCCGCGATGAGTTCTTTCTCCGGTAAGCCTTTCTTGCCTTCAAAAGCCTCCATGAGCCACTGGTTGAACCGCTTGATATTGCTGGGATAGCTGATAATATTAATGCGTGGGTCTGTCCATATAGATGTTGTCCATTTACACAGCAAAAATAGGTATTCTATGGTTTCCATGTGCTTGGAACATAACGGGCATAAAGGATCAGGAAGCAATTGCCTTCTGTACAAGTTCTCCCGTGTAGGTATGGCATTTTGACACAGACTCCATAAGAAAATTCTCAGCTTTGGGGGTATAGCGATAGTCCATATTCTAGTCCACAATGATCGTGGAGGTGTGAATGAGCAGGATGCTCTGTTTAGGTCAGCTCTGGTAGAGAGAGGTGTGGCTCGGTTATAGCCACTCTTCACCTTATATTGGCCTATCTGATTGCCTGTCCACACGATACTATCCTTCTCTGGGTGTGAGCTTAGATCGATCGCCAAAATCTCATTCGCCGTAGGTTCTTCAAAAATGTTAAGTATTAGAGCTTCATTCCAAATTCCCAGTTCTTCATTGATCAAGTCTCGATACCATAATAGGATCATGTTGATTTCTTTGGGCCTCCTATCACACCCGATCGTAGCCATCGATCTTCTCTCGATTTTAATAGATTTTCCATCCCCCACTTTCCACTTGACTTCGCTTCAATAGTTTCTCTACCTATTAAAATACTTTGCCATCCCCAAGACAGACGCGGACCCTTGTTTGCCTTCCATAGATCCCCATTTGGATAGTAAATACCTTTCAATATTCTGCTCCACAGAGCTGAAGGAGAGTTAGATATTCGCCATGCTTGCTTTCCGAGCATTGTCCTGTTAAAATTAATCAAATCTTTAAATCCCAAACCTCCCTCATCTTTCCTGGTTTTTAAAACTTCCCATTTTTTTCCAATGCAAGCCTCTTTCTGAATCACCTTTTTGCCACCAAAAGGTTGCTATCCTTCTTTCTATAGCTCGACAGATTGAAATAAGGAGTTTAAAAACTGACATTGCATAAGTTGGGATGGCTTGTATAACGCTCTTAATCAAAACTTCTTTGCCAGCTTTAGTTAGTAACTGTTCTTTCCAGCCTTCTAACTTCGAGTTGACTCTTGCCAATATCCAAGCAAACATCTCTTTCTTAGTATGCCCCCATTCTGTTGGAACACCAAGGTATTTGCCTGTTTTTTCTATAATTGGGACTCTGAGTTCATTTGCTAAGTTTCTTTTCAAGGATGAAGGACAGTTTCTGCTAAAGAAAACCCCTTATTTGTTTAAATTAATGGCTTGCCCCGTTGCGTAACAATATTGATGAAGGATATTGGCTAGATTTTGGCATTCAATGATAGTTCCCTCAAGAAAAAATATTGCATCATCAGCAAAAAGTAAATGTGTCAGTGTAGGGCAGAACCTGTTAAGTGTTATCCCGTTAATACTTCCTTCTGCTATGGCTTTCTTCATCATCCATGTCAGGACATTTGCTGTTAAGATAAATAAATATGGAGAGAGGGGTCTCCTTGTCTAAGGCCTCTCGAGGGAGTGAAAAACTGAGATGGTTCCCCATTAATTTTAACACTCAGGGACACCGTTGTAACACATTGCATAATTAGGGTTACCCATCTCTCACAAAATCCCATTTTCAGCATGCAATCTCTAAGAAAATGCCATTCAATTCTGCCATAAGCCTTTTGCATGTCCAGTTTCAAGATCGCCTAAGATTTCTTCTTTCTTTTGGTGATTCACAGGTGATGTAGAACTTCCTGAACAATGAGGATATTATCCTGGATTTGGCGTCCTTGGACAAAGGCACCCTGTTCAGGCTCGATAATCTCTGGAAGGTAAGTCTTCAATCTGTTGGCTAGAACTTTTGAGATAATTTTATAGCTGAAATTGCACAAGCTGATAGGTCTGAATTGGCCTATATTTTCAGGGTTTTTTATCTTCGGTATCAAAGTAATGTGTGTTTGGTTGATATGGGGATCAAGGGTACCTGTATCAAAAAAGTTATGCACTAATTGAAACACATCTGATTTAATGTCCTCCCAGGATTGGTGGTAGAACAGGCCGTTAAAGCCATCGGGACCAGGGGCTTTGAGGGGCCCCATTTGAAAAATTGTTGTCTTAACTTCTTCCATGGTAAGAGTAGCCATTAGATGTGCATTGATTTCCGCGTTGACAGGGCTTTGGTACTGAGCTAGAATTGGCTGATAGTTCCTTGGACCTGCTGATGTGAACAGGTTCCTAAAGAAGGTCCCTATATGATTTTTAATAGCTGAAGTATCCCTACACCAGCTGTGGTCTTCGAGTTGCAACATAGTAATCTTGTTTCTTTGCCTTCTTTGCACAGTAGTTGCATGAAAGAATTTGGTAGTGCGATCACCCCATTGCAGCCAATTAATACGAGATCGTATGCCCCAAAATTTCTCTTCTTGGTTCCACAATTGTTCAATCTGCTTTACAATTTTGTGGGCTGCCTGCTTGCTGGAAAGATGGGAAGTTTGATTGGTGATTTCTATTAATTCCTTGTTGAGTGCCCTGATTCGAGATAGAGAATGTGCAAACGTAGCTTTACTCCACTTAGCAAGAGCTGCTGATATTTCATTTAGCTTTGCTGAGAATCTAGTCTGGCTCAAGGGTGTATTGTTCCATGTTTGCCTTATAATCTCTCCATACTCTACATGGTCTATCCAGTATGCTTCCATTCTGAAAATTCTCTTTCGTTTCTGACTTTCAGGATGCAACACAAGGAGGAGAGGACTGTGATCTGAGCCAATTGCTGGGAGGGCTTGTACTTCAGCATCATGAAATGTAAGTCTCCAGTCCATGTTAGAAAGGACTCGATCTAGTCGTTTTTTGACAAAATCCTCCCCTTCCCTGTTATTTGCCCACGTGTATGTGCACCATTTGCTGTCGATGTCCATTAGAGAGCATTCATTTAAAAAATCTCTGAAAGCTGTGATTCTATAGTTGTCTGCTTCTCTTTTCCCCACTTTCTCCCATACATATAGTATTTCATTGAAATCGCCCATGCAAATCCATGGGAGAGAATTGGTTGACTGAAAATCTTTCAATCGTTGCCATAACTTTAACCTTTTTCCAAAATTTGTTGATGCATGAATAAAGGTGATCCTCATTGAATATCCACTGTCTGAGTCGATGCACTCCAAATCAATGAATTCTTCAGAGCTTTCATGGAGTTTTAACTCCACCTCTTCTTGCCACAGAACTGCTAAGCCTCCCGCAATTCCCTCACCTAGACCATCGTGGTTGCAGGCAAGGTAGGCCTCACCTACAATCACGCGATGGCCTCATCCAGATCATCATGAGGGCTTGAACTCTCACGGTCACAACAAGAAAAAAGATAAAGAAGGAAAAGATAAAGAAAAGAAAAACAAAGAAAAAAATTTTAAAAAATAAGTAAATAAATTGAAAAAAGATATTAAAAATTATTCACATCATTGCTAGTTGTGCCATATAAGATGATTGACATCCACATCAGTGGTTTCTTACCAAAATTAGTTTGATGGACTCCATTGATAAAGCTTGAATATTTATGACTTAATTTTCGTAATTAAAAGATTTAAAACTTTTTTTTATAAATGAGTAATAGATTTAGAACTTTTTGGACAATTTTCTCTAATGAGGAAGGAGCTACATCGGGAAGAAGGGAAAAAACACGAAAGGAAAAATAATATTTTAGTTATTCAAAATTCAATATGCCGATGTGTCCTTTCAAGAAACGAGTTTAATACGTGAATTAATCTCCTTAAATTTGAAGGATCCCAATCTCCAGTCTTAGGAGCTCTTGGTATTGAAAAATTCGCATGTGGATAACTCGTCAAAAGTATTAAAATTGAATCTTCATGTAAAGGATAGTTTACATTTTCCAAAAAATTCCCTCCTAGCGTTCAACTTGCATAGGAAATTTACAAAATCACAAGTGAACAACGTATGGAAAAAATGACAGCCTGATGGAATAATTAAGTTATATGCAGTGGATACTCCATGATTGGAGCGACGAAGACAGAGTGAAGATACTGAAGCGATGCAAGGAGACCATAAGCAAGGGCAAGGGCAAGAGTAAAAACGTGATTATAATTGAGATGGCGATGGAAAACTAGAAAAGTGACAGAGATGATCGAAACCCCGCTCTTCTTTGACGTGTTGATGATGACCCTCGCGTCGGGGAGGGAAAGGAATGAAACAGAATGGGCTAAGCTCTTCGTCACTGTTGGCTTCGGGGACTGCCAAGATCACCCCTGTACTTGGCTTGCGATCTATTGTTGAGGTCTACCCTTCATGATGGATTATTAATATTTGACAATTCGTGCTATAGTTCTTATGGCTGGTGGTAAGTTAAAGATCAATTGTAAATAAGACTTCTCTAGCCACCTAAAAAAAAAAAAAAATCTCAGTAAGAGTTTATCCATTATTGACACCTGATTTTGAGTCGAAACATCGAAAAATGTATTAAAAAAATCGAGATTTGAGTTTTTAATTACGGTAGAACCCGTTTCTCGGCCAAAAATTATCATTTTTGTTTCTTTATTTTGTATTGTTGCTTTTAAGCGATTTCTAATTTCTTTTCAAGAAAAACTCAAATGGTTGATTGTCGAGTAGACATTTTGATCAACCATTTGACCAAAAATTAACTCGAGTCAAAAATTAGTTTTTCACCCAAAAAATATGCAATTTACCTTCAATTTCACTTTTATCAAATCAATTTCTTAAAAATTCAAAATTTTGACCAAGAAATTAACCTTTTAGAAAATTCAACTAAAAGGTTGAAAAATTGGAAAAATTAAAAAATTTGTGTCAATTTGATTTGTATGTCAATTGGAAAAATTAGCCTTTGACCAAAAAAATTGAAAAAATAAAAAATCCCCAGAAGTACTTTTTTAGTGTCAATTTGATTTGTGTGTTGAAAATTTCACAAAATTCGATTGAGAACCTTATTTTCCGAATTTTTCGGTTTTAGGTTCTAAATTGACGGAAAAAAAAATATATTTTTATTTTACTCACAATTACGTATAAAAAATATATATATTTTTGTTTTACTCACAATTATGTATAGTTCCTTTTACGACATTTGGTCTATGGACTTTTTTAAATCCATTCATTTATTTGATTTTGTGAATTACCATATCAAAAGATGAATTTCCGTTTTAAGTCATTATTAGGGGGTCAAAATCGATCATCATGACTTGAGAATAGATGATAGTTTTCCACTCATTTTCTTAAGATAAGTCCAAATCTGAGGTCAATTTTGAGAAATTCACGTTAGAGCTTCTCAATTTGAGGAATTTTAATCTCTCGAATATAAGAAAATCAAGCAATTAAGTTTCAATTGAAGAAATTCAAGTTGATCCAATCAAGGCTATGGTTCAATTTCATAAATCTATGTCTAATTTTAATATTAGGCCTAGGTTCATTTCTTACCTAAGTTTTTGGACACTTCAATTCAAAGTCAATTTGAATACAATATGTGATCTTACACATGGGTGATTAGTTGGATAAGTCAATTACATTAATTGGATTCAACTTCAATCAATTTGCAATTTTACCCAATAAATTGCAAAATTGTTCATTTTGACCCTTTAAGTTCAATTTTAAGTACCCATGATTTTGGTCCGTTGTTTTTCATAACAATCATTCAATAAAGTCAACAGAAGACCCGTAGAACACATTTATAAAGGTTAATTGACTTAATTGAATTGAAATTAAGTAATTTCCTCTCAAATTGAGTAAATTTTCCTTTTCAATTTCGTCCTTGAGGGACCAAATTGCATAAATTTTGAACCCATCAAAGCCACAAGTGCATGAAGTAGCCAAAACCGATTCACCAATCAAACCGGCATAAACTGATTTCACCGGTCTGACTGGCCATCGGTGAGGCAAGCCGGTTTGGCCCTTTTGCCGGCCGGTTCTAGACCTTTGACGGCCGGTTCCAAAATTATGTTTTTGCCAAATTCACTTTTGTACCCTCAATTTCCTTCAATTTTATATATTGGCCCCTAGATTTCGTAAAATTGTAATTTCACCCCTAATTAGGTTTTTTAGCGCAATTCTTGATTTTTGCTCGGGTTTTTGCAAATCAGGCTTACTTGAACATTTACCCGAGACCTCTAGATGATAATCAAGCTTTCAAAATTTGATTTTGCTCATTGGATTAAAATTTTGATCGTTGGATTGAATTGACGGCCAAGATCGTGTGATTTGAGGATGGTATAAATATCATTTTCCCTCCAAAATCAAAAGGGAAACTCATTTGCTACAAAGTTTTAATTCTCTAAAACAAACTATCTCTCTACTCTCTCTCTCTCTCTCTCTCTCTCTCTCTCTCTCTCTCTCTCTCTCTCTCTCTCCCGCCTCTCTCTCCTTTCCCTCTCCTTGGTGCAATCAGCCCTCTTGGCTACACCTTGTCGTGCAAACTACCGCTCGCCGGAGCCCTCGCTAGTGCCGTTCTAGTCATACCAGCCTCCCCCAGCCTCTCTTGGTCCCTGTCGCACCATCTCTGATAGCCAACGGCCACCAGAGCTCTCCGATCAGTAGCTCATTCTCAATTATAGCAAAACCGGAGTCCACGCCGGTCCTTGATTGGTTGGCATCCTATCCATCGCCGGTCTGTTCGTGGAAGAGTCCCCGACTAGCGGTGGTCAAGGCTTTGACGGATGGTTACCGGAACTCATCCGATGACCTTTTCTTCCACCGGCGGCGTGAAGGTTGGTCTAGTTTGTTCAACCAGTTTTGTTCCTTGACCAAACTAGTAGCTGTTGGTGATATTAACAAGCTTCGATCACCTCCGATTAGTCCCAAGGAGAGGCTCCAATATCGCCATGGTCAAAAACTTGCTGATCGATTGTCGAATCTCCTCCGGCAGCCCAATCTCTACCGGCATTTGAAGGCTGGTTCACTCGGACCGGTTCTGCTTGTGATGCAAACCGGCGGTCTGACCGGCCTTGTGGTGTCCCTAGCTACTCCGATCTGCTTGTCAGAGGTTCTATCGTGTTTAGGTGAGAATTTTGTCCGATTGTGTCTATAATCAACGAAAGACACAAAAGGTAATCCCCTCGGACTCAAATCCAATGAAGTGAGATCGGATTAGCCGGTCGGGGCTAGGATTCACATTTAGGGTTTCGTGAAATGCTCAAATATGTTTCTGATTGACTTAATCATTGATTTGCTGGAGATTGAAGATGATTCGTGGATGATTTTGTGACTTTGAATGTTGATATGTAATTTCGGATGTTCTGTGATATATTCGTTGTTTTGGCATAAATGAGGTCTTAGATGACCTTGTTTTAGCTCGAGTCCTTCTAGACTTTGAAAACATACGTCACAAACTTTGAATCAATAGGTCGTACAGCCCAATCAGATGACGTTTGACCCTAAAAAAAATACCTCCGAAGTTGTTTGATTATGCAGTATTCTAAGTTCATTTTAGGTTCTGTTTTGATTCTGACTTTTGATTTTACTATTTTTTGTGCTACTTCCTGTGATGATTTTGGGATGAACTTGTCTATATAAAAATTGTTCCTCATTGTCTTAAGAATTTTTTATAATTTTTTCGGAATTTTTGGACGTGTTTAGCTAGGTCAAGACCACCTAGATCTGAGCATAGGACGATCTGCCCTACACTAATCCGAATTGCACTTTTGCAAAGTTGAGCTTAAAAATGAGTGTAATTAGCTACATGATCTTCATTGGACATGAAATATATGTCATGTATGTCTTAGCTGTGTATAATTTGCTGGATTTACTCATCATTCGATGTGTCATTTGTATGTATAAACACCTTAGGGCCCTACTACATTTAAAACCTTAAATGTTGCATAGCTATATTGTCATTTTTGATACGATTCGCGTGATCTCAATTAGGTTTACAATCCTAAATGAGAAATATTCATCATCGTGTGCTCTATGTATGAGATTTTTAGTTAGATTTTTGCATGTCCCTAAGTGACCAAAATCATGTTTGTTATGTGATGTTAAGGTTAGATTATAGCTTTATCATGTATGCAGTTTATCATGCTCATTTGGGCCTATTATAGGTCAAATTTTATATCAACATCTTCTTGACTTTTAAAATAGGGTTAATACCCTAAAAAACTCAAAACCGATACACCTGTGACAAATTTACCCCAAATTATATTTTTGACCATCAAAAACCCTAAACTGGTACACCTGTAACAAGTTTACCCCGACTAACCATAAAAAACCCAAAAGTGGTACATTAATGATAAATCTATTCCAAACTAATTTATTCAACCACAAAAAAAAACCCAAACTGATAAATTTTTGACAAATATACCCTCCGCTAAATTGGATTAATATCATAAAAAAAATTACAAAAATTGTAAACTGTGACAAACGGAGCGTAAAATCCCAAAATGGTATACCAATCAACTATCACGTACCATTTAACTTAATAATTTAACATTAAAATTTAACGAAAACTAACAATGGGTAAATTTGTTACAAGTGTATCAGTTTGGGGTAAATTTGTAAAAAATATACCAGTTTGGGGTTTTTGATGGTCAAAAAAATAGTTTGGGGTAAATTTGTCACATGTGTACCAGTTTGGGATTTTTTAGGGTATTAACCCTTTAAAATATACATAAGAAGGTTCGTGTGCACATGTGAATTGTCATGATCAAGCATCATTTGCTACGTCAACAATATGCCTCAATTAGGCTAGTCACATTTTAAAATCATCAAATATGTCATTTAAGTCTTAAGTCATTTGGCATTGACATTGACTTGCATGATCCTTTTGCATATCGACTTAGCATTAGATGTTTATCCAAATCTTTTGTCACATCAAATCCTTTATCATTTGTGAATTTCATACCGTTTGTACATGACAGAAGTGATTTTTAGACTTAAGGATTGATGCACACTCCTTAACAAACCTCAATTATTTAGCACCAAGTCAACCTTAATTGGATTCGAGCCATTCGAATAAGTTGTAAAGCACACCTAGAACTTTTGAATGCCATTGATTCATGCGATTTGCATATTGGTAGTCAACTTTCAATTTTTCCTAAGCTATACTAGAATTTGGATTTACAATCAAATTCGGACTCCTATTTTTACCCCTGTTTAGATAGACCTTTGCCATTTTTATGCCATTCTTTCTGTAAGAATTCTTGACTTGGTCCCTTAATAAAGTTTGTTTCTCACGATGTTGGTTATGTTGTGACAAAGTTTTGTGATTTTTAGACTTCATTTGGTTAGGTAAACCTTGGTTGCAATGATGTGATGTCCTGTCTTAGTGATTTCCTGATGCATAGTTGCTTATTGTCTGACTTTTATAAAAATCATACTTAGTTCTTTTAAGAAAATTTTCTTCATGAAAATTTTTCCACATCATATTATGCATGTTAGGGATTTTTCTCGTAGTTAAATCATCAATCGGTATTACCCAATATTGCTAACATATTGTATTTAATCTGAAATTTCCTCATATGAATTTCTTGTTGTGATTGCTTAAATAGGCCTTCTAGGTTAGTTCATGCATGGTGTTAGAACATGTCACCTTCATAAAAATTGTTTCAAATCCTTTAATCTTTGTTATCAAATGATTTTCAATATATAGATTTCCCAAATAATATTTCGAAATTGCTTTGGTACATATGATGTTTCCAAAAGCAAGTCTTTTAAACAGTATTCTCAATAATTGGTTTGACATCATGAAAGTTATATTGTTTACCATATTCAAAATGTCTACGATACTTATGAGTGCATTTATACAAGCCTTGGGATAGTCTTGGCAATTGAATGTGTTTCATAGTCGAAATATAATTTTGTCTCCAAAAACCTTCTTGATGATTTCAAACTCTATTATTGAACCATCACATGTACTCCTTATGCATATTCATGTCATTCATTAGTAATGCTTGTGTCCATAATTGGCATATGCCCTGGTAATAAGTGATCCGCCGACGGTTCACTCACTTGGTTGATTGTTTGGAAAACAAGGTCTCAAAGGCCTGCTTGTATGTTTAATTCATGCTTATGCATTTGATTGTTAGATGTATGTTAGTTGCAACACATAATACAGAGGGAAAACAATGGGCAATCACCTAGAACATATTTTTAGAGACTTACGAGCGTTATTTACCATGTTAGAACACAAGTGGTTAATAATGGCTATAAGTCATCAAATGACTTGAGTAGGTATCTAGAGGGACCCACGCATGAATTGCAAAGGTTGTCCCGAGGCCTAAAGTTAGTTGATTTTGAGTTCCATTTTAATTGATTGACTGTTCTTGCCTTGTGCCGTGTTTTTTATTGTCTTGATATGCACAATTGTCTCTTTTCTTTGTATGTACCTAGCTTAGATTTAGGTTAGAAATAGATTAAATTCCAAAGGTGGCGAATCATCAAGACTCAGATGGTGGAAGGTCGATTTCTGTTCCGGTCATGCTATTATGCCATTCATCCCCGACATATGTCTCGAGTTCATTATTTGTATAAACACCCAACGAGTTGCGAGTTTTTTTATTTTATTTTTTATTTTCTTCCCCTTTAATTCTTTTAAGTTTTAGTATTAGATAATAGATTTACTGCTTGCGTTAATTGTTTACTTATTATCTCGTACCTTCAGTACAACTTAGTGTTTTCTTTTATCTTTCTTAGAAATAGAATAGCCCAAAAATGACCAACCATGGAGGATCACTTAGTTTAGGTTAAATAAAGTAAAAAGACATGTATGATCACTTTGGGTAACACGACATACTGTTAGGTACCGAAATGGTGCTAATAGAAATATTAGCATAACCCAAGTCCTCGAACATAGATATGTGGTTGCGTAGAAATCAAGGGATAACTTCCGACCGTTTATTAGGTTTTTTAGCTGCCCCCAAAAATGAAGCTGGTGGCGACTCCCGTCTCATTTGTAGGTCGTTTTAAACAACTAGACTATATAAATCAACCCATCACGAGGGGTATGGATCTTGATAAGACTTACCATGATTTAGCATACTCGATGTGGTAGTACCCCAAAGGATGAAGTAATGCTATCCTTATGGATGAAGTGATGTTACCCTTATGGATGAAGCGTACTATCGAGAGGGATAAAGGTACCCTTAAATTCGATATCTACACCTGATCTCATTTTTCAAGATGTGTCGCCCATGTGGGTATGAATCGTGACACTCCATTGTTATGTGGGGTACAAGTTTGGGAGAACTCACGATCGTGTTAGAGGGAACTCAAAAGAGGTTTGATCCAAAATGCGAGGTGATGATGTCTTTTGAAACGCGAACCATGAGGAAACTCTCATGGTTAAGTACCTTTAACCCCAACCTTCCCCCGAGGGTCGAGTTGCACTGTGACATTCATGTATGAGCATGTGCAATAGGTGTGATTAAAACATTCATTGAAATAATCATTCTTAGCAATTGAAGCACATAGGTGTCATTTAAATTGATTGCAATGTGATCCTTGTCTAGCTTCGAGCCTCTAACTTTTTCATCTTGTTGTTAATTGATTTTAGTATGGAAATACAAATGTGTAATTCTAGTGCGTTAGCCATAAGTCTCGAAGTGTGTGCACTTACAAAACAATTTGTTAGGAATGTTCATAATGTTAGAGGCAAGATTGGTTTATTGAACAAGTATCAAAAGTTCAGGGATTACATTAAATAAATTAAAAGTTAAGGGACCACATTACACATTGGACTAAAATTCATGAACCATATTGAACAAATTAAAAGTTCATGAACCAAATTGTACATTGAGTCAAAGTTCAGGATTGTTTGTCTCATTTTCCCTTTATACTATTGACCTAGATGATAATTTGTAGTTGTAGACGGATACACACATTTCACATTCAGGCATCCAATCGAATTTGCCACATCAACTCCTCAATCAATTTTATGAGCTAATTTTAGTATCTAGAGCACTTAGCTTTATCCACGCAATCACTAGACAACATAGCTATGAAGTTTGAATCATCAAAATGAGAGCAATTCACATTTATGTTGCAAATACATGCAATTTAAAAACAACAACAACAACAGTAAATACCCATTCCCAGCACGTCAATAACATATTGCATTATCTTTGCAAAGGAGACACGTGCATGACTTTACCTTTCGTGCTTTTCCACAACTCTTTTTACTTTTGACAATTCAACTCAATTACGAATAGGTGGGGGAAGCATCCGTAAAAGGTAAGAGAGGAAAGACAAATGAGGAGGACAAGACATTTTTGTAATGGGGTTGAAACTTTTTTAGGCTTTTTAGGGTGCGCATGGTAAAATTTCTTGGTGGGGAAGAGTTTTTTTCCGAAATAGTTCTTTTCTATTTCTATTCGAGCTAAACAGTTTGAAAGCAAAAGAAACCATTTGTTAACTACACAAAATTTCTACTTTCTTGGAATAGAAAAAGAATAGAAATGCGTTTGGTAACGCAACGATTCTTTTTTGTATTTATTTATTTTTTATTTGTTCTTTTTTATTTGTTTTTTATTCTTTTTTTATTTATTTGTTTTTTATCCTTTTTTTGTTTTTTTATTTTTTTGTTTTTGTATTTATTTATATTTATTTTTTTATTCTTTTTTGTATTTATTTGTTTTTTATTTTTATTTTTTATTTTTTTATTTATTTTTTTGTATTTATTTGTTTTTTTATTTTCTTGCGTTTGTTTTTTATTTGTATTTTTTTTATTTTTTTATTTGTTTTTTTGTATTTATTTTTTGTATTTGTTTTTTGTAGTTTTTTGTTTTTTAGTTTTTTTGTATTTATTTGTTTTTTTGTATTTTTTTGTATTTTATTTGTTTTTTGGTTTTTTTAAATTTTATTGCATTTGTTTTTTATTTGTATTTATTTTTTTTGTGTTTATTTGTTTTTTTGTATTTATTTTTTTTGTATTTTTTTTATTTATTTGTTTTTTTATTCTTGCTCACGGTCAACGGCAACGGGCGGCGATCGGTGGTGGCTCCAAGCGGTGGGAGGTGGCCACGGCAAGAGAGAAATAAAACAAAAATAAAAAATAAAATTTGCTTATTTCTAAAAATTGTTCCCTGGACAAGAAGCAATTTTTTTTTGTTTCTTTTCTCTTCCTGGGCTAACTTTTCTATTCCGGATAATAGAAATCAACTTGGCGTTACCAAACGGGTTTCTGTTCTTTTTTTGTTCCAGGGAACAAAAGAACGGAAATTCTTAGAAATAGAAATGTTTTCATGCAGACCCTTAGTTGTTTGGATATTAAATTTTTATTTTTTATTTTTGTGTGGATATTAAAGACTTGTTTGATAACTATGATATTTCTAGGAACAATTTTTACTTATAAATGATTCTTTTTTATAATGTTCTCTGAATGAGTCTTTAAGTATTTGAAAACTTATTTGCTAGGCTGATAGTTGCCCTTCCTCTACCAGAAATGCAAGCTCAAGCTAAAGACTCTCTCTCGGCCTATTCCGGGTGATAGTAAGACATAGCCTCATCCTCTGGGCTTTCTCGGCCCGGTATGCCTAATCCTGAAGTGGAGCTAGGGTAAGACAGGTAGCCTAAAGAACTTATAGCTCACTCAGTCAGTTCACTTACTCTTCTTTCTTTCGTAAGCCTTAGGAAAGGAGAGATTCGGTATTAGCAAGTGAATCAAAAGCTACTTGCTCTACTATTTTGACCAAGCCTGGCTGAGGAAGAGTTACGGGGCGTAAAAAAAAAAAAAAAATATGCCGAGGCATACCCTATTTCATTTTTCATCCCTTAACGAGAAATAATAAATAAAAAGAAAAAAAGAATGCCATTTAATTTCGACCTATCGTGGAAGGGTCAAATTTTCTTTTTCATCCCTAATCCTAAATAAAATTTCCAAAAAAAATTTCATCGAGACAGGTTGGATAAATAAGATTCATGTATACTTTTAACTACGATCGGGAAAAATTTGAAGAAAAAATAGATGTGTAGACACCTAAATTTTTGGGGTTATTTTTTCGCTAAATAAAAAATAAAAATAAAAATCATAATCACATGGCATATAGTTTAGGAAAATTTTTATTTTATTTTATTTTATTTTATTTTTTTATATATTTCGTTAAGATTTTTTCACATATTTAGGTAATATACACCGGGAGATGCACTTTTGCACAAAAGGGGAATTTTCTTGATGGAATATGCGAAAAATATTTCAGCGATATATTTAGGGGTATCGTGCTCAAGCAAAATTAGAAATGAAATATATCCCAAGATACAATTTTTGGCTTATAAAAGGGGCCACGCACAATAGAACACACGGCCATTGATAGAGTCACACGAGAGAGAATAGGGAGGAATCGTAAGGGGCTTCAATCGAGACAAACCTGCGGCGTGGCGAGAGGGATGGTGCCAGGGGAACATGAAGAAGCACACCCACACCTCCCAAATCATAGCTGCGGGACCTTGCTTCAACGTTGCTTCAGTCTGTTTGACATTCCATCATCAGTCTCGGTTCTAAAATTGCTGCAGCGCCACCTGCAGCGATTTCTCAGCCCAATAAAGAACCCAGCAATCCGGCGCATTCTAGTCCAGCACCGGCGCCATCTCCAATCTGCTGCAACTGCGGTTTAGCCACCGATTATTGCGCATGATTTCCTCCATCACCGAGAAACAGACTTATCCAAGTTGAGGGTTGAAGGCCGCGAGTCCAAGAGTCAAAGGAAGCCACGGCCGTGAGTCCATTAGAAAATTCCAAGAGATAAAAAGAGAACCGCAAGGAACGTGGAAAGTGGAGACTTCGGTTGGGGCAAGCAACCCGACATCCACGAATAGAGAAAAAGACCATTCTTAGTGATCTTCGAGACGTCGATCTTTGCCTCAAGTCACGAGCAGCTTCCCCGGTGCCATCGTAGCAGTGATCTTGCCACTGCAGCCGCAAGCCTATTTCCAACCATACAAGAAGGAACAAGTTCTCGGGACTCCTACACTTGCTTGTGGCCGTCCAAGTTCGATCTGATGCCGAGCAAGCACTGGCGTTAACCTAAATATTTGCTCTTGATCTCAACAAGAAGTAACTCTTGCTGTACATTCCCGTGTTTTGTTCTCGGCAGGTCCTCCTTGTGTTGCATGGGTTTTTGCTGAATTTTCAAAGAAGAACACTGATCCAGTGCCTCGGTTTGCGAGTTTTGTTGCGTTGTCTATCAAAGTTTCTGTTTTGCTAATTCTCCCCCACCACACACGGCCACCATTGGAGGAGAACCATTATACGGAGGAGACGAGAGTGGAAAAAAGTGGTATGGGTCCACCGGTCAATAAGTCAACAGAAGGAGAGAGGAGGTTGTCTTCTTCGAGCATCCCTCGACGTCACCGCAGCTCCTTCACCGATGACGTTACTGCAGCCCCACTGCTGACTTCGTAGCTACTGTCCTCCGCCCATGGCTACCCGTCCCCGCATCTAGTCAAGCACTACCATGCACCGCCGTCACCCGTTGAGCGGATTCCATTTGGTTCAAATTTGGTAGCATTATTTGCAAAATTAGGTAATTATTTTATCTAAATTTGGTTTGGATATTTTATTGCCTAATACAAGCTTTTCAATATCTTACGTGCATATTTGAATCATGAACCTATTTCTGGTCAAGATTTATTGCCTAATTCGCAACCGCACACGGATTTTTTATTTCATCTATAAGGCTTTAGATGGAGTAATTAATTATGGGAATAAAATTGATATCTTGATCTTTAAGGCTTAAGATCAATTTATCGATTTTATTAGCGAAATAATCAAGTTTGATTAGATATCATTTCCAAATTTGAACGATGGATAATATCTTTGATGACAGTGGATGATTTGGTGCTTATCTTTTAACTGCTTTATTTATCCCGAAAATACAAAAAAAGATTGCATTTGCATTCCATGTAGGTTAGAATTGATTGCATGATAGGTTAGTTAGATTTTTTTAAAATGCATGTTTAGAATGTATTTAGAATAGATAACATTTCCTTTAGTTTTCACTTTAATTAGATCTTTATTTTTAGTGATTTTAATTACGAATTTTCATTAAAAAAAAACAAAAAATGTCTTAGGATAAATTAGTTTCAATTCCTAGGATAGATTGCATTCTTTTAAAAATAAATAAATAAAAAAAGATGTCATTGCATGCCATTTAGAATTAAATTCATGAAATGCATGCCATTTAGTGATTGTTGCTAGGTCTATTTAATTAGAAATCGTCTGTCATTAAAATTAGGCTATTTAGTTAATTTTGCATTGCATATTGCATGATTTTCATTAATCAAGCAAAAACAAAAAAAAATTGCGTGTTAATTAGAAATCATATCTAGGGTTGTTGATGTAGATTCTAATTTAGCATTGCAGATGCTTTCGTTGCTTCGAGGTAAGTTTTGCATTTTATTCATTATTTATCGGGAGTTAAATTGGTGGATTGCGCACCGCATGATCACCTCACATGTTAGGGAAATAAATTTAAAATCAATCCAAACTGCTTGCCAAACATTTTTCAAAATAAAAAGAATGGTACCGAAAGGGTATTAGAAAAGTCTAATGTAACCAAGTCCCCGTACCCAAAGTCTTTGGTTCGTAGAAGTAAAATAATCCTCACATTATTTTACTTGGGTTTCTAATCGACCCACCAAGAATAGATTAGTGGCGACTCCTAATTGAAAATCATTTGCATGTTAAAAAACTTGAACATTAAGTCGCGAATTGGTATAGGCTTGGGAGAGCCCGAGTTAAGTCTAGGCTTAACAATCCATTAGCCAAACCCTAGGTGGTTCACCCCCCAAAAAATTTGGTCGCGACAAGATGCATTTGATAAGAATTCATTATCAAAAAAAAAAATTCTTTATTTCCATTTTCAGAAACCGAACAAGGAAGAATTCATTCAAAAGATCAAATAAAAATTTTGAAAATTTTCTTCAACACAGTTATAACTTAGCCCAAGACTAAAAGAATAAAAAAAGAAATCTATAGGAATAAAAGAAATAAGTAAAAAATTTCATACATGGTCATAAAAGTTATTCAACGATTTGGAACAAAAGGAGTGGGTCGGTGAGCCGTTTGTCGAGCCATGTGTATGAGCTCGGTGGCCGCGGGTGTGACGCCCCCTAGACATCACTACTAACATGGTTATTATATTCTTTTCACTTTTTAGGTATGAAGAAGCGCATATGGATAGAAAACAACCCAAGACATAAAAACTCAAGGGAACACACATGAAAATGCAAACCGAGCAATCTCATTTCATATCTTATTTATATATGTTAGGTGACAAGGTTGGGTACACTGGGGAACTAGTCAAAAATATCATTATGCTAAACTACGCCAAAATCCACTTGCCGCACCATCCCGACCTTCCCCCTTCTTTTCCCCGGGGATGGCCCCCTCCTCCTCCGCATTTTCTTCTTCTTCTCTGTCATTTCTCTTATCTCTCTTTCTCTCTCTCTCTCTCTCTCTCTCTCTCTCTCTCTCTCCTCCGCCAGCAACCACCCTCCAATTTCCCACACCAGCGATGTCTTGAACCCTCACCTGTTGTCCATCAACTACGCCTTTCGGGCTGATCTTAGGCCCTGACTCACCCTCTGTGGACAAACCTTGTGGAGGAACCCTTAGGTTTTCGGGGCATTGGATTCTCACCAATGTTTGCGTTACTCAAGCCGACATTCTCTCTTCCGCTTCGTCCACCCATGCTCTCACGAGTGCTTCCCTCTAAGGCGCAACACTCCCCTACCAATGTATTTTTACATCCCACAGCTTCGGTAGATCGCTTAGCCCCGTTCATCTTCAGCGTAAGAGCACTCGATCAATGAGCTATAACGCACTCTTTCAAGGGTAGCTGCTTCTAGGCAAACCTCCTAGCTATCTCTGCACCCCTACCTCCTTTATCACTAAGCGGTCATTTAGGGGCCTTAGCTGGTGATCCGGGCTATTTCCCTCTCGATGAATCTTATCCCCCATCGTCTCACTAGCCGACCTTGACCCCTATTATTTGGAGGTCATATCTAGTATTTAGAGTTTGCCTCGATTTGGTACCGTTCTCGCGGCCCGCTCCGAAACAATGTTTTACCCCTAGATGTCCAATCAACCGTTGCGCCTCAACGCATTGCAGTTGGCGACTTCGGTCTGCACTTTTCCTTCTTGGTCCTATCGAACCAAACACTTCATACCTCTTAAGTAGTTCTTTACTTGACATTAATTAAATTCTGGCGTGCATCTTTATCCGATTTAGTATTGTTAATTGAATTCCGATATTGTCTCACAAGATCAGCGTTGTTGATTAAATTCCAACGTTGTGTTCCTATTCAAGAGTATTACTATTGATTAAATTCTAGCTTTATATCTAAAGCAAGCTATGTCGTAGATTAAATTCGGACATAATTTGAAGTATAGGCTACCTAGCTACTTGTGTCTAGGTTATATCATTGATTATATTCTAATGCAATTTGTGCTCAAAAACTGTTAGTCTTTGAGTTAGCTGAGTATTAATTGTCTGTTATATATATAAGTTGAGAATAAAATCTACCTTTACATTTGACATTCTTTGTCTAGGCTCAATATAGAATATAAATCTCCTATAATAAAATCAAAATGCAGCGTTTGGTGAAATTTTTTTGGCTAGAATCAAAACTGGTAAAATAGCTTCAAACGTGGGTTTCAACTCTCACTTCCTACAAAGGGGCAAGGTAAAAATATGAGGGTGAGTTGAGAGTAAAAATAGGACTGATAAAAAAAAAAAACTTTTATTGCTAAACAAGTAAGCACCTCTTTAAGCAAAGGGCAACTTCACAATTCTGCATTGATCGTCCTCGTAATTGGTCCAATCGACACTCTGAGAATTGAATATCTCGTCTCGCATCTCTAACGTTTGCCTAGGAAGGCTGTTTAACAAGTTCCAAATAATCTCTCAGTAGTAGAACCTAGCTCATGAAAGTCGACTTCCTTTGGAGAGTAGCATATATCCATCCTCTTGTAGTTTCTTGTTCTCTAACTTTTACACTTTACATGTATTTCATCCTCGATGCATCTTTATTACGAATATACAAATATTCTATTGCAAACTGTGAGGAAGGCGTATCGTGAACAGCCCCCGGGATATACTGCTTTCCAAAAACATTACGAGGCATTTTATAGTAGGGACCCTTATGCGACAACTCTTTATAAAGAGGATTGAAGTTTCAATCTCAATCTCAATTTATCAGGATACAACCGACCCTTTTTCTTGTCAAGCATTTCAACTCTGTGTTATGTATTGTGGAAAACTAGATATTGTATCTAAGTTTACTCTCCTTCACTGTTGAAACCGGACGATGCTTTTCACTTACAACGGTCCTCTTTCCTTCAATTTCTGACCACTGGATCTACTTCTGATCTGACGGTCGCGGATCGGTCCGTAGAATTATTGTCGTTGGAAGCAAAGAGGTTTCAACGCCACCGTTTTTTGTGGAAAAAGAAACATAGAAGAAGGGTAATTTATTTAAGGGAGGGTCCATGCAACCCCTTTCGGAAGTAACAGCCAGTTACACAGTGTCAGTAGAGAGGTGAACAAATTTTGGGTTTTGCATTCTCAATTCACCATAAGGGGAAAAAATGTTCGGGTCTAATTAAGTATTTACAAGGCTATCTGCACATTTGTTAGATACACTAATCAAGAAATAGTTTGCTTCTAAAAAGCAGTGGATATGCATAACCCAAGACGATCATGATCAGTGTATTAAAAACAATGAAATTTTCATGATTAGTAAATAAGAGTCCTTGAGGCCCCCGCGGGTTATCAGGGTCCTCCATAAGAAGCATAATATACTCAATGGATTTATTTGGCTCATAAGGGCACAAACGATAACTATTCTGTTTTAAAAATCAATTTCTAGTTAGAAATTGATTTTTCTATTTTTATTCTTTGGAGGAGCTTTTGAGCCAAAATATGCATTTAACAACAACATAAAAATTCTACTCCCAAAATAAAAATTCATTTGATAACGATACAAAATTTTTTCCCTCTAAAACGACGGCGAGAGGCAAGAGGCGGGCGAGTGGGCAAGCAGGTGGCTAGTAATCAAAACGAGTGATAAGAAAACTTTTTATTTCTCATATTCATTTCAAAAAAATTAAAAATTTTCATTTTCGATTTATGTTCCAAACATATTTCTAAACTAAAAATTAATTTCATAAATAAAAAAATAAAATTACATTATCAAATAAATTTTTATTTCAAATATATTCTTTTGAATAAAAAAAATAAAGAAGCATAATGATTTTTTGCGGGCCCTATTGCCTCATAATCACGTGGTCCATGTTGGATTTCTGTCCTAGTCATTTGACAATAGACTGCACCATTGAAGCGCGTGCGTTTGCATAGGAAAGAGTTTGGCCTCTACTTCAATCAAATGTGGGGCAACAGCTAAAAGAATCAAACGTGGGGCAACAAGTAAAAGGACTATACAAAGCTAGTTCTTTGCATCAGCGTTGCTGACGGAGGGAGACGTGCGTCACATGGATATTGCGGTGTTACGCGGATATTGCGGGGGCTTGACTCTAGGCAAACCTCCAAGTCATCTTGGCTTAGGCGGCACGACACGAAATGAAGCGTTTTACGAAACTTTTGTCAATAATTTCACACTACCGGACCACATTATATGTCATAACACATAAAAGCAAGTTCTTTATAGCAGAGCTTTCCAATACAATGATATGTAATTAGGGGTGAGTAAAAGAATGAGATTGAACCGATCGATTCTGAGCGGTTCTAATTATAAAGTTTATTCTCTATTTAGCAACTAGAGAATAGTATAAATTCTAGTTTTAAAAATAAATAAAGTATAGGATCAATGTCACGAAAAATCTTAAACTGGCACACTTATAAAATTTACTTCAAACTAAGTTTTTTATCATAAAAAATCTCAAACCGGTAAATTTATGACAATTTTAACATTCGTTACTTTCCGTTAAATTAGATTAATATCACAAAAATTACAAACTAATATACCTGTGGCAAATGGAGGATGAAATCCTAAATTGGTACACCTATTAACTACTATATATCATCCAACTTAATAATTTGACTATAAAATTTAATGAAAGCTAATGAATGGTGAATTTGTCACAGGTGTATTAGTTTAATATTTTTGGAAGAATTAAAATAAGACAACATATCATAAAATAATTATTGGAAATTAAGGTATGATCATTTATACGTCCACCGCCAGTGTGACACTAATTCAACGGCATGCAAGTGAGTTATATCTTACATTGGCAGTAAATCTAATTAAAGTCCATTAAGATATATGAATATTAAATTCCTTTTGTCAATTTTACTTTGTAGTTTTGATTAAGCAAGTACAAGATATGAATATGATCTTTTTGTTGTTGAAACTATAGTACTCTTTAGATTAAGTGATTGTAAGTTTAATTGAATATTTTATTATTGATACATTCTACTATTAAGTAAAGCAAATACAAATTTAACTAAAGATTGTATATTTCTTTTTTTTTTCAAGCCAACAATTTTTTTTTTTTGTCGAGCTAGTCGACAATTAAAGAGGTTAGTATTTTCATTGTCAAACATATTGATATATAGAGAAAATATACCTTGACCATAACTGGGTTATATTAGAATACGAGATATCGTTTTGGTTTTATATATATATAACTTATTCAATTTTACCCCATATCCTTCTTATATCATAATTCATTTTCGTAAGCAATTCTCTCTTTCTAATTTTTATATCATAATTCATCGACTTGACTTGCATATTCTATTTATTGGAAAGAAAAATATAAGAGAAAACTAATAAAAAAAAGTTTCACATGCTCCTGCTGTAATCTCCCCCGATTCTCGTCGGCCTTCGATGCTGGATTTCCACATGCGCCTAGTGCTAATGACTAAGCTCCTCCGCGGATGCTTTGATTGAGAATTCGGGATCCACCAATGTCGGCTAAGACTCGACTTGCCTTCTCTTTCTACACAAAAATAGAAAAGACTACCGACCAATACCCGCGAGGTCCTGCTGCATTTCTGCTGACGGGCATGAGTCACGGACTGAAACGTTTCAATTGTCCGATTGTATAGAATTCCTTTGTTACTGAACTTCCAGTCGAACTTTTGAGTTAGGTATACTGGCATTCGAAGCTTATCTTTTTTATGAAGGATGAGGTTATGATTGGAATTATGAAAAGGTTGATAGCACGCATAGCTGTCGGCAATGAATGATTGGTCATTCAATAAACACCTAGATTAATCAAAACATACTTTAATCAGTCCACTGAAGCTCTGGTTTTTTCGTACCTTTCTTTTCGTAAAATCAAAGTTGAATTGCATTTCGTTCTTCCCATCTCATTTGCATCTCACCGACCCTCGCCCGAGTAAATTCCAGAAAGTGAGCTGGTGGACCTGCTTGTGATATGAATACGCGAATGCCCGACAAAGGAACAGAGTCGGAATGAGAAAAAGGCGGGCGCCGAAAAGTCAAAATTTATTATTCATGTCCAGGATGCATTCGAACGTGGTTATGTCCGTAGGATTCTTTTTTGCTTTCTCCATAGAACCGAGGAATCAGTCCGCATAAGCTTTCGTCTTATTCATGCATGAGCATAACCAGGACATGAAATTGTTCGTAATGAAGTGAGTTTTATTAACGAGAGCTCCGACGATACATATTCAATGATAATTAAAGAAAATTTATAAATTTCAATACACTAATTTGTTTCTCGTATTATATTCTTACAATCAGTGCTTTCGGTCTCGACTAAAAAAAAATTCAAAAAAAGCACAAAATGTATGATTTTAAAATTTTTTTGAGGATAAAACAATCAGCTCAAATTTGGAGTTCACAAAATTTGATGACATCATCTAAAGGCGATCCTACATTTTATGGTACTATTTTATTAATTATTTCATAAATAAATGGTTACCATTCATTTTTTAGCTAACATGATAGTAATTTGCAAGTGGAAAGTTGTTTGGTCTATTCTTCCATACAAATAAAATCAAGGTAAAATAATATTTGGTCTCTACAATTTTGAGGGAGTTCAACTTTTATAGTGTACTCACGACCAAAATACTCAAAAATATATCATAATTAAAACGAGAAATTTGAAATGAGGCAAATATATGACCAAAGTATTCATGATCGGTTCATGGACTCACCATCCCGCGTGAGTCCAAGATTAGATGGGTCAGATCTCGGTTCGGTTTAGTTCTTGATTCAATAATTCAACATCCTAAATCTCCCTTTCGAATGACTGCAATTTTTTCGTAGGTTTGGCCATTAGAGGTAAACATGACCTTTCTCTTTGATAAATATAACTCTCTCGACCACAAGAAATGAGTAATTATACAAGGCTTAAGAGCGAGGGAACATCAAATGCACTTAAGCTATTTTCATGTTATGGGGGCCGTCTAAATCAGCGTGTATCATGTCACCTGAGCTATTTTAATGTTATGGGGGGCGTCTATATCAACGTTTATCATGTGAACATGTCACAATTATTTGACCGACGTAAGATATGCCGAATATGATGCTTCATACCCACTTTCCAAACCATTATAAATATGCACCGTTCTTATATTCTCGAAGTTCATAAGCAAGCAATTGCATTGAGAGATAATTACTTTGCACCATGGATATGGTGAATGGAGAGATGGGAAGCCAGCAGCTACTGGCTCAAGCTCACATATGGAACCACATCTTCAATTTCATCAATTCCATGTGCTTAAAATGTGCCATTCAGTTAGGCATTCCCGACACCATCCACCACCATGGCCAACCTATGACCCTCGATGCCTTAGTCTCTGCACTTCAAATTCACCCTCCAGAGCTCACTGCGTCGACCGCCTCATGCGCATCCTCGTCCACTCCGGATTCTTCGAACAGAAGAAGCTCGCGCCGGACGGTCAAGGCGCCTACGTACTCAATCACGTGTCCAAGCTCCTCCTTACAGACAATCCCTCCAATGTTGCGCCGTTCGCACTGTCCATGCTCGACCCTATTCTGATAAACCCGTGGCATGGCTTGAGCACGTGGTTCCACAACTGCGTCGACCCAACGCCATTCGAAATGGTGCAAGGGATGTCGTGTTGGAGGTATGCTAGTCAAGAGCCGGGGCTTAATCGCTTATTCAACGATGGCATGGCTAGCGATGCTCGATTGGTGGCTAGCATGGTGGTTAACGAGCACAAAGGGGTGTTCGAGGGAATAACCTCGTTGGTCGATGTAGGCGGAGGAACTGGGACAACGGCCAAGGCCATCGCGAACTCCTTTCCGCATATGGAATGCACAATATTTGATCTTCCGCATGTGGTGGCTAATTTAGAAGTTAGAGAGAACGTGAGATGTGTTCCTGGGGACATGTTTGAGTCCATACCACCTGCAGATGCAATAATATTGAAGGTACAAGTTAATCAAAAAATTAAGATTCAGCTACTTCTCCTCCTTCAGTCTAATCTTATCGAGAATAGCCCCACGTATTTCATGTAAAGGATTAGTTTACCTGTTGCAAACACAAGCCATCCTAACGTTCAACTTACATAGGAAATCTACAAAATCACATGTGAACAATATATGGACAAAATGACAGACTGATGGATTATTTTAATTTATATGCAGTGGATACTCCATGATTGGAGCGATGAAGACGCTGTGAAGATACTGAAGCGATGCAAGGAGGCCTTAGGCAAGGGCAAGGGCAAGAAGCAGAAGGTAATTATAATTGACATGGTGATGGACAACACGAAGAGCGACAACGAGACGGTCGAAACCCAGCTCTTCTATGACATGTTGATGATGACCCTCGTGTCGGGAAGGGAGAGGAATGAAGCAGAATGGGCTAAGCTCTTCGTCGCTGCTGGCTTTGGGGACTACAAGATCACCCCTGCACTTGGCTTGCGATCTCTTATTGAGGTCTACCCTTCATGATCGATTATCAATACTTGCCAATTCATGCTCTAGTTCTTATAGGTTGCGGTAAGTTAAGGATCAATAGTAAATAAGGCTTCTCTAGCCACACACAAAAATACATATTTCAGTAAGGGTTTAGCGATGTACGAGCATGCGAGAATGGCGTGATTAAGTCGCCCATTCAGATAAGCATATTTAACAGTTGAAGCAAGTGGCTGTCGTTTGAATCGATTGGAGTGTGATCCTTTTCTAGCTTCGAACCTCTAACTTTTGCATCTTATCGTTAATTGATTTTAGTACAAAGATACAAATGTGTAATTTTGGTGTGGCAATTCCGAACTTTATTAGCCATAAGTCTCGAAATGTGTGGACTTACCAAACAATTTGTAAGGAATGTTCACAATATTAGAGGCAAGACCGGTTCATAATATGTGTTGTTGCGCGTGCGGAATACGGACTAAGTGAATCGGATAAAATAGTCGGAATGAAGGAAAGGAAATCGGACACCGGATTTACGTGGTTCGGTCTGAATATCGGAACCTACGTCCACGGGGAGAGCAACACGGAATTCCACTATAGAAACAAACAATAAACCGGAGATTACAATCACTTGAGTACTCAAACACACTCAGTGTTTCCCAGCCCTAAATTATACCCAAATAACTCACACGGTATTTAGCCCCTCACAATTCCTAGTGAAACCTCACTCAAGGAATTAAACAAATTCTACTCACAAGAATTTAACTGGCTAAAACACTCGGATATAATTACAACGAGAAAATCTCTCTCTGCCGAGAGCTTCTGGCTTTTCTCCAGGAAGTCTCGCGACTTCTCTCACCAGCTCTTCAGCTCTCTCTCGGCCACCGAAATAACTCAGCGCCAACTTCTCCTTCGCTCCTCTGCCTTTTAAGGGCGAAACAAGACAGAAAATGTGAAACTCATTCGGCGCTCGCAATCAGCACTGACGCCCACCAAAATTCACGGGCACGCATGCATGCATGGGACGCATTTAATAAGGCAGAAAACATGCGCCCATAATCTAAGCATAAAATAAGGATGGCCGCCGTCTTCCAAGACCATCTCCACAACGTTCAACTCCTTCAAGTAATATTTTATCGTTTCTTTCTTTTGGTTGTCTGCAGCTGAATAAAATAACAAAGGAAAGAAGCAAGGAGTTAAAGAAAGAAGACAAAACAAGCCCACAACTTTTTACTTTTGGCCTTGGTCTTCTACGTCCATTTCTTGCCATGCATGCACGTCCATGTGCATGCAATTAAAAGAGGTAGAATAAAATAATGGACTTCCCTTCTCTCGGGGCTGCACGCTCCCTTCTGGCCTCATTCTTCACGCTTGCGGCTCATAGATCCGCATGCAATCTTCTTCTGACAATTTCGGCCAATTCACATGCTCTGCTGACTCGCACGTGGTCAAGTTCACGTATTCTCATCCAACGGGCTCAAATCGAGACATATTTTCAACAATATGGATCTAGATGATAATTTATAGTAAACCGATACATGCGTTTCACATTCAAGCGTCCAATTAAATCTGCCGCATCAACTCCTTAAATCAATTTAATGAGCTAATTTTAGTATCTAGAGCATTTTGCTTTACCCACGCAATCGCTAGACAACATAGCTATGAAGTTTAAATTATCAAAATTAGACCATTTCACATTTATGTTGCAAATACATGCAATTTAATAATGACGACAACGACGATAACCGCCCATTCCACAGCATGTCAAGAACATATTGCACTATCTCTGCGAAGGGAGCCAGAGAACATCTGAAAGGATTGTCATAGTCCCTTAACCTTTTATTCGAGGTGGATTCCATAGATTTGATTGCAATAGAAGCATTCGCAATTTGTTTTTTGTTCAAAACAAACTAATCTTCATTTAACTGGCAGAAGAGGAGAACAACATCGATTTAGCATCTAAATTAAGTGAATCCCAAAGTGGTCGAGGGGTTTGAAAAGCCAATTAGGAGGGAGGGACCCTATGTGGGCTTTTGCAATTCAATCGACACAAAGATTAGCCTCACGGGGACAATGGATAGCTGAAACCTATTTTAAGATGGTCAAAAGGCCCAAGCATTTCTCTATAATCAACCGGAGAGCCTTCGGCTTGATAAGTAATAAACGGGTGATAGATTATCACTTGAAACCGGTAAATATTAGTCTGATTCCTAATTTCAAATGTGAACTCATGCACTTTGATTTCCTGGACCAAATATATATTATTTTTATTATTACCCTACTAAAAACCCTAATTACTATCCTCACAAAAGTGAACTCAACCGACGCCCCTTCCCCTTGATGAAAGTAATTTGAACGTGAAACGCTCACAACTCATACAAGGAAGAGAATAAGATAAATAGGCCTATAGATTTATTTCACCTCAAAAAAAAAACAATTACAAGACTCCTCTATTTATAGACTTGTTACATGATCTTTACTCTTCCTAGTAGAAAAAGTTAGTGTTCCATATAAAATCAAAAAACTAACAAAGCAATCACCATATCTCAGATTATATCTAAAAAACAATCATTATACCTAAAAATAAGAATAGACTCATTATAGATAATGACGAACATACTCATTAAAAATAACCATGCAATTATGACTCTTTTTCAATGCCGGTACCGAACAATTATCTATACAGATGAATTTAGTTTAATTTCTAACACTCCCCCTTAAACCAAATTGTCTTTCATTGATCATTCCAAGTAGGCTCTTGAACTTTTGGAAAGCATCGATCTTGAGAGGTTTGGTTAAAATGTCTGCTACTTGATCTTCCGTCTTCACATGCAACACTCCAACCTCATTCTCTTTAACCTGCTCTTGAATGAAGTGATATCAAACATCGATGTGTTTGCTTCGTTCATGAAAACTGGATTTTTTGTCAATGCAATAGCAGAAACATTATCAACAAAAATCTCAGTTGCTTTCTTCTGCTCCATAAGAATATCTTTGAGTAATCTTCTCAACCAAATTACATGACAAACACATGAGGATGCAGCTACATATTCAGCTTCACATGTCAATAGGGTAACAATGGATTGCTTCTTTGATGACCACGTGAAAACAATGTCACACAAGAAAAATACAAAGCCTATAGTGCTCTTTCGATCATCGATATCTCCACCATAATCACTATCCGAATAAGCTCTAAGTTGAAAGGATTCAGAGTGATAGTAGTGTAGGTCATGAGTAGTAGCTTCTTTGATGTACCAAAGAATCATCTTTACAGCTGTAAGACGAGATGACTTCGGCTTCTCCATATATCGACTCACAATTCCAACACTATACATAATATTCGGTCTCATGCATGTCAAATATCTCAAATTCCCAATCAAGCTTCTATAATATGTCGAATCAACATCGACACCGTCATCAAACTTTGAAAGCTTGCTTCCGCACTCCATTGGTTTATTGACTGGAGTACAATTCTTCATGTTGAATTTTTCAAGGATATTTTCTACATATCCTTTTTGCGAAATAAAAATCTCATCGGTGCTTTACTTCACTTCTCGTTGACAATCGCCAAAACTCTTGTGAAATAATTAGCAATAAATTCATATTCATTCATTTAAATTACCTCAAATTCACCTCTCAAGATTTGAAGGCGAATCTTCTAAACTTTATGTACTCCTTGATGTGTGTTGTGAAGAATCTCCCATGCCTCTTTAGCAGTAGCAACATTCGAAACTTTTTCAAACATGGAATCATCTAAAGCTCGATAGATGATTGATAGGGCATATTGATCTTTTGAATGAACCTTCTCCAAGACATTCCTCTGGTTCTAGTTCAAGGTAGCTTCATCCTCTGGCTCATCATAGCTAATGTTGACAAGTTCCCACACACCGTAGGCGCCAAGTAGAGCTTTCATTCTAACGACTCAATTACCATAGTTGTCTTTGATAAGACAAGGGTATTGAAGAGGAAGTTGATTGTTTGTTGACACCATGATCACAAACCGTAAACTCTTAAACCACTTTGATGAAAGTGATTTGAAGATGAAACGCTTACAACTCACACAAGGAAGAGAAGAAGATAAATAGGCCAGTAGATTTATTTCACCTTAACAAAAAAAAAAAAAAAAAAAAACAATTACAAGACTCCCCTATTTATAGACTTGTTACATGACATTTATTCTTTCTAGTAGAAAAGCTAGCGTTCCAAATAAGATCAAAAAACTAATAAAACAAACACCATATCTCACCTTATCTCTAAAAACAATCACTATACCTTGAAATAGGAATAAATTAATTATAGATAATAACGAACAGACTCATTAAAGATAACGCTGCAATTATGACTCTTTTTCAATGTCGGTACCGAATAGTTATATGTACCAATGAATTTGATTTAATTTCTAACACCCCCTTCCCTCCCTCTGGGACGGGGGTTCTCAGCCCTAACTACCCATTCTTCACTCACGCCTCTCTCTCTCTCTCTCTCTCTCTCTCCACGCACGCCTCTTGCAATCTCACGGTTACTCTCAGACTATTTCATTGACCATTTGAAGAAAAGTAACGTTCGAGAACACAGTTTTCTTCAATCGAGGAAATGCTTGTTTTCTCTCTCGAGAACATAGCTTTGTCCTTCGTAGTCTTATAGCTTCAAACCTCTACATTGGGTTGGTTTATCGACAACATTGCCACCAACATGTTCTGCAGGAACAGAATCGGTTGTCTCGCCTGATGCATCGACTTAATTGCCGGTACTTTCTTGAGGTTGCAGTGGTTACAGTGATGTTTGAGGATGCCTTTGGTCTTTAATCCGAAAATGTCAAATTTTCCAAGAAAACACATAAATTACTGTCATCTTACACATAATGACGTAGAAATTGATTTGCATCCAAAAAAGGTGCAATAGAATTATGTGAGGCTACTCTTAGTAACAATTCATGCAATGTGGACACTTGATTGCAGGAACAGAAGGAGCTTGTAATGAAGGATATAACCACAGTACTCAAAAGTATAACAAACAATAAATTTGAAATGAGGTAAAGATATAACTAAAGTACTCAGGATCGATTCTTAGACTCACCCAAGACGGTCCGATTCCTAAGCAAGTCTAAGACCAAGTGGGCTAATTCCCAATTCCACAAACTAGGAAGCAGCCCTTTAGATCCAATTCTTGATTTTAAGGTGGGAATCGGTTCACACTAATACAGATCATCTCCATCTGTAAATAGTCTAAGAGGACTATCAACCATGTTGAGATTGAGACACGATTTAGACTCCTACAGGAGGCATTAGCGGGGAAATCTCTGCGATGTCGAGAGAGAGAGGTGGAATTTGATAGGGACTTAACCGGTGCAATTCATTCATGTGATGTTATAAAAAGAAATTGCTAATTAACTTTATGCCAACTAAAGCCATCTACGTGTGTAGAAGGAGAAAAACAACTCACGAGATTTCCAGCCTCTATCCCCTGTCTAGTCATGCCTTTTAAAATTGGACGGCTTGAAAATTGGAACCAATTCTACCAGGAAAATTGGACGGACAAGGACAACTCACCAGGCTTAAAAAGTAACAATTATACGTCCATATAGAATTGGTAGAGTCACATCCAGTTATTTTAGAGGTCATGAAGTCGAATCTCACCAGCGCCGATTCGAAACCTTTTTTTTCTTCTTTTTTTTTTTTTTTTTTTTGTGTGGAAAGGTTTTTTTGTGTGGAAAGGTGAAGAAATTGTGGACAAATTATCCGCTTGCGATTTTAAAAGCAAAAGCTCTACCCAGGTCTGATGGCAAAGCGAATGGCTGGTGTCCACGGGGTTAGAGGCTCCAACCATGTCTCTAAAAAGCAACTTTGTTTTCACAGAGCTCAACAATGATTGAAAACAGACGAGTTTGATTCGGTACTAACCGAAACGGTTTAATCGATAAGGCCGGTTTTGACCTTTCTTGAGCGGTCTTTTTTTTTTTTTTTTTTTTTTTTTCTTCTCTCTTAAACGGTCTTGACTATCAAGATAAAGGCGTGGATCAGATGGCTGGCCTAGCCAGTGTTCGATTGAACCTGTTTAATCAGTCGTCACAGTTCGATTTTTCGAACATTGACCAAAAGAAGGAGTGCTCCAATAACGCCTGCCAAGGAATATGCTGACATGATCATTTTCTATAAGGGCTTGATATGAAATGCCCTCAGGATAGTTGTTAAGCATATTAAATGAAAAAAAAAAAAATTAAGCTTTTAAAATATCAATTGTACATAACCCGAATAAAATACTTCATTTGAATGCCGCACACTTTTTTTTTTTTATTTGCTTGACAAGTGCTTAGGGGATATTCACTAACAAAATCTTTTTCTCAATAAGGATCTTGTCCGGAAAGTTAGTTGGGTGAATATAATTTCTTGTAAAATGACTTCAAAAAATAATCACATCATGAGAAATGCTCATAAATATCTAGAAAAGCGCAAGAGATATAAGCATCATTGAAAAATTCATATGGAAAAAAAATTAACTTAACTTTCTTTAATTTCAAGAATATGTTTATCATATACATACCCTAGAAATTAATTGTTAACAAATATCACAATAGGAAAGGTCGTAGAAAATAAATTTATTAAAGTGATCACCGTATCTCCTTTTAGATTTCATGATCTGTTTTATGATTTTTAAGAGAAGATTTAATAGAACAAAAAAACCCCAAATTAGTAATGCTAGTAACAAATTTATCCAAAACTAATTTTTGTAATCACCAAAAACCTCAAACTGATAAACATGTAATAAATTTACCCTCCGTTAATTTCTACTAAATTTTATCATCAAATTGTTGAGTTGGATGATATATGACAATAGATGAGTGTATTAATTGGAAGTTTTATTCCCAGTTTGTCACCACACACACACACACACACACACACACACACACACACACACATATATATATATATATATATATATATATATGTCAATTTGTGTTTTTTGAGGTATTAATCAAATTTGACATATATGTATATATGTATATGTATATACATATATATATATATATATCAATTTGTGTTATACATATATACATACATATATATCAGATTTGATTAATACCACAAAAAACACACATATATATCAATTTGTGTTTTTTGTGGGATTAATCAAATCTGATATAAATTAACGGAGAGTAAATTTATCGCAAATATATCAGTTTGGGATTTTTTTTTTTTATGGTCAAAAGTTTAACTTGAGATAACTTTTTACAGGTATATCGATTTAAAATTTTTCATGATATTAACTTAAAAAAGAAATATCAAGTTTCCCGGTGACTTTGAACCTCATCAACATTCCGCATCCTTTATTATGGTAAAAACCCACATCAACCTTATATCTAAGGACAAAACTCTAGGAGCAAAAAGGCTCAATTGCCTTTTTTTCGAATCTTGTTGCCTAGGTCATCAAATGCTATTTCCATTGAAAGCCTACCAATCGAAAAACCCCAACTTTTTCTCTATCAAGTGGCCACTACTCCTATCGGCTTGGACCACCCTCCGCAACAACGCCATCGCCACCATCACCTGTCATCTCCTCTATCCTCAGATAGAGAGAGCGGAAGGGTGGCGGGCGGTTGTAGATGACTAGCAGCAAAGTGGCCGTCGAAACGGCGGGCGGCAGGAGCTATAGCGTCCGCAATGGATGAAATTAGTGGCAGGGTTCTTCCTTTTGAATTTACGACCATGGGTAGATGAAGAATTGGGTACCTGCGAGAGGGATACTTCGAGAAGAGAATAGCAGTTTTAACAACAAAGACTATTGACATTGGGGGCAGCTTAGGCTGTAACACCAACTTAAGGTTTAAACTAGGTAAGTCTAGAATAAGACGAATCAAAGTTGTTTTGGCATGGAAAATGAGTTTTTTTTTTTTTTTTTTTTTTTTTGGGATATATTCCTTTTTCTTCTGTTAAATCTAACTCTGGAACTTCTAATACCGATCTCCTAGATCCCCCTTTCCGAATGACTGCTAAGTCCATTCACCATATTCTAGGAGTTCATGAGCGAGAAATTGCACTTTAGAGGAGAGAGATACTAACTCGGTACCATGGATATGGTGAATGGAGAGAAGGGGAGCGAGCAGCTACAGGCTCAAGCTCACATATGGAACCACATCTTCAACTTCATCAATTCCATGTGCTTGAAATGTGCCATTCAGTTAGGCATTCCCGACACCATTTACCGCCATGGCCAACCCATGACCCTCGATTCCTTAGTCTCTGCGCTTCAAATTCACCCCTCAAGAGCCCAGTGCGTCGACCGCCTCATGCGCATTCTTGTCCATTCTGGATTTTTCAAACAGAAGAAGCTTGCGCTGGACGGTCAAGATGCCTACTTTCTCAACCACGTGTCCAAGCTCCTCCTTACGGACAATCCCTCCGGCGTCACGCCATTCGCACTGTCCATGCTTGACCCTATTTTGATGAACTCATGGCACGGCTTGAGTGAGTGGTTCCACAACCCTGTCGACCCGACACCATTCGAAATGGTGCAAGGGATGTCGTGTTTAGGTATGCTGGTCAAGAGCCGAGGTTTAATCGCTTGTTCAATGATGGCATGGCTAGCGATGCTCGGTTGGTGGCCAGCATGGTGGTTGAGGAGCACAAAGGAGTGTTCCAGGGAATAACCTCGTTAATCGATGTAGGAGGAGGAACCGGAACGATGGCCAAGGCCATCGCAAGAGCCTTTCCGCATATGGAATGCACAATATTTGATCTTCCGCATGTGGTGTAATGTGGAAGTTAGCGAGAACGTGAGTTGTGTTCCTGGGGACATGTTTGAGGCCATACCACCTGCGGATGCAGTTCTATTGAAGGTACAAGTTAATTAAAAAATTAAGATTCAGCTACTTCACCTCCTTCAATCTAATCTTATCGAGAATAGCCCCACGTTTTTCATGTAAAGGATTAGTTTACATGTTGCAAACACAAGCCGTCCTAACGTTCAACTTACATAGGAAATCTACGAAATCACATGTGAACAATATATGGACAAAATGACAGACTGATAGATAATTAAAGTTATATGCAGTGGATACTCCATGATTGGAGCGATGAAGACGCTGTGAAGGTACTGAAGCGATGCAGGGAGGCCTTAGGCAAGGGCAAGGGCAAGGGCAAGAAAAAGAAGGTAATTATAATTGACATGGTGATGGACGACACGAAGAGCGACAAAGAGATGGTCGAAACCCAACTCTTCTATGACATGTTGATGATGACCCTCACGGCGGGGAGGGAGAGGAATGAAGCAGAATGGGCTAAGCTCTTCGTCGCTGCTGGCTTTGGGGACTACAAGATCACCCCTGTACTTGGCTTTCGATCTCTTATTGAGGTCTACCCTTCATGATCGGTTATCAATACTTGCCAATTCATGCTCTAGTTCTTATAGCTTGCGGTAAATTAAAGATCAATAGTAAAT